>JZLH01S0186518.1:0-11272 GCA_001188425.1 Eucidaris tribuloides | reverse complement strand
CCTTTAAGCTGTTTATGATCGCAAAAAAGTCCCAGACAAAGTTCATTGAAAAAAACAATAAAAAACAAAAGGTCGAAAAAACAAAGAAATTCACAAAACAATAAAATACATAAGAAATTAATTCTGATTCAGCAATTTTTCTTGTAGGTTATTGTCAAAAATGTCAGAAAGAATATTTTAACCAAAACTTAGCATTCTACAAGCTATTTTAAGTGAGTTATATGCAAAAATATGATTTTATTCATAAATTTGCGTAATTAATTATTAAAATATATGAAATATGTATTTTTTGAAAACCTAATGATACAGTCTTGTAGCTATGCGCGTGCAAATTTTTGCAGCGATCGCGCGATCTGCAGCCGAGATCTGCCCACCCCCCTCCCCTCCCCCGGGGATGACTAGACCGGAGATAGCCCGGATCTTTTAGGGTTAAATATAAACCTGTACATGTATAGGACTCTTATCAGAAAGCGCAAAAGCAGGAGGTTTAAACTACGAATCAAGGGTCATGGCCATCCCCGCTTGCTTTCCTATCAAGCAGTATAATTCAAATGTCATTTATCACATGAGAATGAAACTGCAAAATCAATAACGTCACATGCCTTATCTATTCCTTGGAGACAAATGACGATGGTCAAACTCAGATCAAAAAGATTGCATAGACTTTGGGTTTTCGCCCCTTACCCTTTTTGCACGCACAACTTGAATGAATTCCAAACTTATCAAAGAAGGGTTGACTCCATTAGGCCCTAATTGATATTTATAAGTCATGATCTGATAAAATTCGCATCTAGGGTATTTATACAACATTCTTATAAGAAAACCAAGAACATAAAGATTTCATTGCAGTTACATTTAAAAATTGTGTCAGGGATTTGCAAGTCCATTACTTCCCTTCCTTATCAATACCAAACGGTAGTTTAGTACTTACAAATTGTGTGTTGAAAGTTTGAGATCCATAAGTCATGAATTTGTTGTTTTATGAGAAAAACTAATAACGACATGTTACCAGAATGTTGTTCTTTCGGTGAGTTTAAATTTTGCTCAAATTGCGAATCGCGGTTATGTGTACCGTCGCAAGACCAGCGGAGCACACTGATTGGTTAAACGGCTAAACTCCGCGCGACCTTTGGCTAACGGCTGATCGGACAATTCTGGAACGGCCCGTGCATGTCGACGTCACTGTAAATTTTGAAGTTTAATTGTCCAGATTTTCACCGAAACTATGTATTCTACTCAAAGGTTCTATGACAGGTGTTTATTTATACTAATCTTCACATTGTGAGAGATTTGAGCTGATTTCATTCATTTTACCGTTTTCTGACGTGCAAATCCCTTACTCTGTCTTTAAGATAATGAACTTGGTGAAGCTGTGGTTGTACATTTCGTGTAGTCCTTTCTGTATCAAAGCTTAATGAAACCATAACCAGAGTTTGTACAAGGTACAAGTTGACGATTAAGGATTTTTGAAAGGACTGGTTTTTCATTTTCAGGGAGTCTCTAATCAGCCAAATGAGACAGTACTTAGGTAAGACACAAACTTGTTTGACTATTTTTTCAAACAATTTATCAAAATTCACCTCAAATGATCGCAATTATATGATATGAAACATTTTCAAGGATTTCACAACAAAGCTCAAGTACATTTTGAGGACTTTCCCTGTGCAGGGCACTTGGCACTTTCTTATGCTAATAAGAACAGAAAATTTGACATCAGATACTCACCTCTGAGCGAAATGCAAATAATAGTGCTGTAGCCACAACTTCCACCAGTAACAGCAACAAGACTATAAGGAAATACTGTGAAGAAAAAATACGAAGAGAGAGAAATATGGAAATCTTGTTAATCATAATAGAGTTTAATGGTGTATTACTTGGAATATATTGCTTTTAATCATTCATACCATATTCAGATTGATACACAGTATTTACAGCATAACATGAAAAACTTGATATATTTTTGAATCCGATTTTTTTCGCCTCTCTGAATTATGTCACTTTCCTTTAAAATACAAATTTTAAGATTATCACTTTAAATCATAATAGAAATATATAAGTAGACATGTACATTATGCCACTACACTGACACTTTTAAAAGCTGAGTACGCAGGAACCTATCAAATTAAATTATCATCCCATTTCGTTTTAAATCAGTATGTGATACAGAGAGTGATCAAGAGGCCGCGGGACCATACTACGAAATTATTTGGCTCTGGTGACACAATCTAAGAGGCCATCTTTGTAAAATCTTGTTCTTTACAAGAGCAAATTTTCCCACAGAAAATACAAGAAGAGGCCTCGTCAAATGAAGTTGTCTTATCAAAGTTTTAATGTTTTGAAGTGGATATGACTTATCCCAATTTTATTATCTTTTAATCACTCACATGCATCATACATGTATATATATATCACATATACAGGTCTAAAAATAAACAATCACAGTCATGTGAATCTCACAAACAGTCACAGAAATAGGATTCCACGGAACAGTTCTAATCAATCCAATTAATTACTTCTATCCACAAATGACAAATGCAGTGTCAGAAAGTAACTGATTATAGAATGTCAAGATTACTGGTTACGGAATATTATAAATACATGTATGTATTGTATATGCTACTAAAATAGTGGGTAGATTAATATAGAATATTAACTAATCTGATTTATATATAGGCCAAGCATCAAGGGAGGGGAATACAAGGGGTCAAATCATTGCCCCCCCCCCCAAAAAAACCACCACAATGCAATATAAACGTATCCTCACCCTCAAAAATATTACCTGCTGTTTGGGGGAGAGGGGAGGGGGGTTAACATTGTCAGGTTTCACAATCAAAACTTTCAAAACTGACTTCAGCCCCCCCCCCCACCTCCACAAAAAAGAGGAGGAAAAACAATGGATCTGCTACTGAAATACAATGTGTCATAAGTGATCATATTGTAGGTTAACTTTGCATGCCTTAATTTCCAGCAGTTGTTGTTAAGTTCAAAAAGTGTAGTATAAGGTGAAATATTAATTTGTCTCCTACATGTAATTTCTTGTTTTTGTTAAAGCTATTGTTTTTGATAGGGTTTAAAGTATGATGATCTCAAATGCCCTGATATTGACATGCAAAAATGGTTTCATTTTCAAGAAACTACCTGAAATGAAAATATCGATGGTGGGGAAAGAGGTGGGGAAACCCTGAAAGATGCCATATAAGGGAACAAAATTATACTCTGCTCTTGACGTAAGTGGATGTCTTTCCAGAATTGATCTCACTTTCAGAATGAATCAATTGAATCATGGAAACTTAATACTGTCTGTACAGGACATATTAGAAGAGTATTCCAAGTAGAGCATTGTATAATGCATAAAATAGCTGAATAATTTGGAACACATTAAATTCTTCCCACTTGAAATGACAGTTTGCCACAAAAGTTTATGAGATATCCTGTATTTATATTTTACATGTACTCAATATTATACAAATAATGATTGGGCGGAGGTCGTTGCATCAAATTACCAGCCAGAGGTTGTCTTGAAAATAATTATTTGCAAGACAAACAAATTTAACCAGTTGAATATAAGGAAATATCATACGACTAATACAATAAGCCCTCCAACATTAATATTTTCTAAATTCCCTGGAAATAAAAAAAATAAATTATGTTTGCGAGCATGTCATATAAACATACTAGGATTGATTACATGATTATTATCATTTGAAATGAAAAGTTCAGAGTACTTCATAGAGTATCAGGACACTGCACGTTAGAACAGTGCTTTACATGTCGGGGAACTATCGCGCAAAGTTGTAAACAGAACCCTGGGACACAGCATCTATTTTCCTCCCATAAACTTTGTTATTCAACTAGTTAAGTTTGTATTCCTGATTGGTTCAATGTCTGTCACATGACATCTTGTATTTTGAGCACCGGTCGTTACACAGGCGTGCGTATCTCGAAAGTCCCATTTTACGCATAAAAAATAGCGCTTACACGCGGCATCTGCAACCATATACGCGTTCATAGGGTGTTCGTTTCTTCTGAACTGCGTGTAATAAATTTGATGCATTGTCGCGCCGCGCGCCGAACTTCCATTTACGTGCGCGCACTCTAAGGTTATTGACATTTTCTATGCTACGCATCAATCGCACGAATGCCAAAAACTAGCAGACGCACGCCAAGCACGAAATGGGCCAAAAGGCAATAATCTGTCTATGAAAACAAACTTTTCATCTTTAAAATTTCATCAAGTTTCTTGACGTTGAATAAAACAAATAATGACTGTGATGTCGGTCGTTGCATCAAATTACCAGCCCTCGTTTGTCTTGCAAGAGATCATTTTCAAGACAACCTCAGGCTGGTAATTTGATGCAACGACCTCCATCCAGTCATTATTTGTATAATATGTCATGAACATAGTAATAATGACCATTTGGAATTTATGTTTTTGGCTACATATCCAGAAAAACTTTAAAAATTAAGTGTCCGCATACTCCACTCCCCACCCTACATGTATCTGGATACTTGTGATCCCCGCAGACCAGGAAAAGATAACCCAAGCCCTTAGGCTATAGATGAAGGGCATGTCTGTGAAACTGGGGGTCAATAATTACCTAGAATTTGAAAAATGTGAAAGAAACACAACAGCTGTTTGGTGTACGTTCTATGGTAGGAATTTTTCTCTTGCCAGAAAAAAATCAAATCGGAGTCTAACGGTCACTATAATTCCACTAACAGTGAGTTTCTAGCTCCTATATTTTGCTAAAGGTTCCCAGATGGCATTTTCTTCTATAGGCATGCAAAAGAGATGCCCTGCCTTTAAAGCCCAAGTTTAGTTTGGGGGTATTTTTTTTTTTTATTTGTAAAGCTTTATGCCCAAAGGTCATATCACACCAATAACAGATTCTGAATGCTTTTGTTTTTTTATTTATTAATTCAATGGAGAGATAACTCGAGGGTTCCCGCCCCCCAACGGTCACCCCAAGATTTTTCATCTTCATCTAGCCGGGTGATGGTCTTATCATTTGATGAATAACAAAAAATTCCCCAAAACGTAAACTTGGCTTTAATATACAATGTTGTATTCATTGATATTTTTCAATACTTGGGTTTAAATTTAAGTGGGAACAATGCCACTGCGCGAAGAATTCATGACGGAAAATGTTAAGTTCACAAAATGAATAGACCATTTCCGCGCTAGAGAAGATGATATGTCACAGATTTCGCCAGGTGGACAATGCAATTGAACGTACTGTTAAAACATGTATGCACAGTATCTCATTTTCATTAATTTCAAGTCTTTTTCAAATATTCATCACATATTCCAATAATCATGCACAATATCTCATTTTCATTAATTTCAAGTCTTTTTTCAAATGATCATCACATAATCATCAATTAGCTCTGTGTACTATCACTGTAGTACTATTAGTCAGTGTGTGGTTACCATAGCAACCATAATCAATTATTTCAGCATTGATATATAAAGTCCAGCAGTACTGATAACCTGCTACTCATCATATTTATCCTCAGTCCTCACTATGAAAAGTTTTCTCTAGCAGTAATTTTTCAGGAAATAGTCTATTTCCTATTCACAGCCAACACTCTGCCAGGGCATTGAAGCTACAACGAGTGATGCGCACATACTACAGGTCTTATAAAGAGGTACATAATATGTAACGGGGAAAGCTACAAACTCGCAAAGGATAACATTGTATGATCAAAAATACTACGAAGTAGAGGTGTATCATTTCAGTTACTTCCAAGACTTGTTAGTCCACCATGGAAATTGTCTACTATTCGGTTAAGCTTAAAACAATATTTGAAGCTCATTTAAAACAAAAACAAAACAATTATTCCCTGAAATAATGGTGCCAATCTGATTGTGTTCATGTTGAAATATATTATTATTTTTAATTTTTTTTTTTGCTTCAAAACCATTAATTACTGGTCAAATTGTCAAATAACAATATATCATCGTATCTTGTACATCTCTTTGCAAATACTAATTATTAGTGTTGCACGACTCCAGGATTTTTGGGAGTCGACTAGTCACCGATCAAAAGTCGCGACTCCCGACTATTTGCCGACTCTTGGCATTAGGTTCTTTGGTATGATCAATAGGTAAAAAGTAGCACACTAAAACCTATACAATGACTGTTCAGTGTCCTCCTTCAATGTTTTCAGTGATTTTGATGCAAAAGAAGCCCATTGTTGTCCAATTTCATTACCAATGATAATGGTTAGTTTATTTTGAAAATTGTTTTTGAACTTATGTTGTTTCAATTGTGATTACGATCATTCCAAAATTGACTTTCTACCACTAGTCTTACACATTATCATTGATGTTTGACTGGTTTATATGGCATACATATGTGCTTACATGGAGTCGATTCTGGCATTTCTAAAGTCAGAGTCGCGACTCCTCGACAATAGTCACGACTCCCGACTTTTGGCGACCTAGTCGTGCAACACTACTAATTATATTGATCATATTACTGCAGGAAAATGATGACCTCACAAATGTGTTTGCCTACGGCACCATACCTGCCTTTTGAAAGGATACTGCTCTGGCGTTATTTTTATGCTTCGTTCCTGTGCTGTATTCTATGCACATGTATACACACGTATAACAACACATAGAGGTATTTGCCCCTTCAAAGGTCACAGAGTTTTCGTAACATTTTGTAGCAGGCTTGTAGGACCTGTTAGTCCTGTCCAAGGGTTGTGACTTGATTGTTTCCGGGCTTTAATTAGACCCGACAGCTGAGGCAGACAGCACTTGTTGCATACTATCAGAAAAGTAATAGTGAGGGAGCCAGGATTTTTTCTTTTCTTTTTAGAGGGAGGGGGAGGAGGGGGCACAGTAACCTTAGGTGTCGGCAATTTGAAGATCAAAAAAAAAGGAGGGAAAGTATGGTAAGCCCAACCCTGTTTTTTCTGTCTTTCTCCCTTTAATTTTTTTTTTGGGGGGGGTGGGGTGAAGGGGGCATTGGGGGCAATTCCCCCTCCCCCATTATGCATCAGAACAAACACATGCAACTTATCAGACAAGAGACAATGTTAATCTCTGGTTGTCCATATACATTAGAAGTTGACCAAGTTGATGCTGTCCATTAGTATGATACTATTTTAGTTATTTTTAAAACCAGTAAAACTATACTGAAAATTTTCGTAAAAATTGTCGAAAATATACATTCCATAAATAGAATGCTGATGGTCAATATTGTGTACTAAAAATAAATAAATCCCATGAACCTACTCTGGTATTTTGAGTGATGTACTGAAGTACCAGTGCTAACAGTGCACGATGATTTTTTGCTCATTTGTTTTCATTTCATTCTCTCTTTTTTTTTACTCAGTTTTGAAAGCATACAATTCCAGAACAGAATCTTAAGGTATTACTTTAATAATTCTACATTTGAAATGATGCACATATTTTCCCTAGAATGAACTTAAAAATCTATTTCACAGTTATAGTAACTGTTATATTAAATTCCCAGAAATGGCATTCTCTTTATCTGTGTATTTCTATCACTTAAAAGCCAAATCTATGGAAACTTAATTTTAAACTGAAGGTTTATAGAAACTTGGAAAACCTAGAATTTGATGAATTGCTACTTCTCTGACAAGCTTACTCAAAACGTGACAAAAAAGATTCTTCAATGCCATCACACTTGAATCATTTCCATGTACCGAATATCCACTTACCAGTATACCACTTTCATACTGAAGGCGAAGTGGAGTTACTCCGGAGTGAGTTGATACCCTTATACTGTGGACCGAAATTATGATACCTTTCATACTTGAGAGGAGCACAGTGGTGTATCCGCAGTTGTTTCCATGGTTTACATGCGAGTTCGCGCCATTATGTGTGGCCGAATTTCGTTAACAAGCGGTTCGCGCAAATTTCGCCATCAATCGCTTATTACATTGGTCTGTAGGCGTACATACTTGACTGCTTAATAGTTGATCTCTTGCCAGACGATTGTGTGATCTAACTACAAAACACGATTGAAAATACGGGGATTGACTCAGATACCATCAGTTTGCGAACTTGGTGTTGGAGTTAGATAAGTTCTATGTTAAGGGTAGCCTATTGATTTCGGATACTTTCATTGAAAATCAGAATAAGTTACGTCAAAAAAAATCTAGAACCAAACGATTAGAACACGCTACAAAACAAAATCAAACCCCGGAATTTAACTCCCCACGACTAAACTCGCTTGTGACGTTGGGACAGGAAATGTAAAACGCGCGAGATTACCGAGTTAAGCCGAACTGCACTTCCGGTGCGGAGTTACTCTGCCTGTAACCCTCTTCTCGAAGTGGGTTGAGTACTCCGCTTTGAATCCGGATCGAAAAAATCTCAGAATTTTCATATTGCCCTCCAAAGTGGAGTAACTCCTTCTTGACTCAGGAGTAACTCCACTTCGGCTGTCAGTATGAAAGGGGTATTAATGGTATGGGAGCTGCCTCTCCGTGGTTGAGTGGTTTCATCATCCGAAGAGCGAGTATTAAGGAAGACACGGCGAGAAAAAAAAAATCTTTCTTCGGCTCATTACAAACTCCTCAGGTGAGAACGATATTATTCCCAGACAGGGTTAAAGGAAAAATCTGATTTTTTCCCCCCTTTACCATATGATGTACATTCTTTAGCCAAAAATGTGAGATTGAAAGCATGAAATTTACAAATGATTACAAATAAGGAAGATTTTTAAAGTCCAAATTTAGCAATGCACCAGAATTTTCAACATTGCTAAGCAAGAATCTTGGTAACTTATGTATTATGATTGTCATTCTAAGTGATGTCACATACATGTATTTGGAAAGCTAAGAGCAGAAAAAAAAATTAGGTTATTGAGTTTTCATTTTAAATTTCTTGTAATTCCTGATATCCAAAGACTCTAGTAGATATTTCCAAAAGTATGCCTACATACCAGAGATATCCAATCATACTTACCAATACAATCCTTGAATTTAAAAAAAAAGTAATCTAAGTGATGTCACATTTACGGAATGCTAAATGATAATAAAAAAATAACAAGTTTACTGACTTTTCATGTTAAATATCTTGTAGTTCCTGATTTCCAAAGACTTCAGTAGGCCTATATGTTTCCAAAAGTATGCCTACATACCAGAGATATCCAATCATATTTACCAATATAATCCTTGAATTCAAAGAAAAGTAATCTAAGTGATGTCACATTTACGGATTGCTAAATAATAAAAAAAAAATAACAAGTTTACTGACTTTTCTTGTTAAATATCTTGTAGTTCCTGATTTCCAAAAGTATGCCTACATGTACATACCAGAGACATCCAATAATTTTTAACAATAAAGCCCTTCAGAGAAAAGTATTCCAACTGATGTCATATTTATGGAAAGCTAAACACACAGAAATAATAATAAGGTTACTGACTTTTTATGTCAAGTTTCTTGTACATTAGCTCCTGATTTCCACAAATTTCAGTATATATTTCCAAAAGTAGGTGTGCATGCCAGATACATCCACTCATTTTCACCAAAATCACCAATATAGTTCTCGAATTCAGAGAAAAGTGCTCTAACTGATGACACATTTATGGAAAGCTAATGTCTTCCAAAAAAATCAGGTTATTGACTCTTCATCTCATCGCACAAAACATGCCACCATGTTTGGAGACACGAGTTTATATCCTAGATGAAATGAACCCAAAGAAAAGGCCCAGATCAGGAAGCAAATTCCATCAATATCATCACATCCCCCAATACTCCCAAATGTCGGCACATGCTGACAATCTGTACCTCTCGAATCTGATTCCCTGTTAACCCTATGGCTAGGAGAACCAGATGTATCATGTATTAACTCTATGGGAATTACGGAATCTCACTGGCAACGAGTTAAAATTGTGGAGGAAAATAAAGTTACTGAAATAGTGGCATTTTGAGAAGATCCACCAGGGATTACAGAGACCAATTCTCTCTTCTCAATCAGCTCTTCTTTAACCTCTGCCCCCATAAAGATCCCTCAGTGGACTCATCCAGAGGATACAGGTCAAATGAGAGGTCATGACCTTTGAACTTGTATGCCTGTAGCAGGAAATAAAATGGCAAGCTACTCTTGCTGGAAGTTGGCAGATGTAACAATCTAGATTACTGTTTGTTTGGGTGATGTATAGAGGATGGAGAATTACGATTGATCTCCTCTTGGGGGGACAGTTTTCTTCCTTATAGACAGAATGAGGAAACCTTGTTTGAACTTTCTTTTTTAGAACGTGGAAAAAGTGTGCAATTTGCACTATTATGTTACAATGTAAAACGTAATGATGAAAAAACAAACACTCCGGGATATGGAAATATTCCTCAGGTAAATATTCTAAGCTGTAAAACGGTTCTCCAGAGCAACAGGCAGAGAACTATGACACATTCTTTGAAAATGTTTTCACAAAAAAAAATTGTTCTTCTTCCATGAAATTTATCAATGAAGTAAAGATTCAAATTTAATAATGATTTAATTTCCTTGAAAAATTTGGCAATCTGCGCAAATATTTGTATTGCCACTGAATTATTTGAAGTTTGAACTGTGTCACTGATAACTTTGCAACTTTACAAGTGTATGTAGGAAACATAAATAAACTTTTGCTTAAAAGAGCAAAAGTTCAAAACAACAAAACACTTTCTTTTTAATGAAGCCTCTTTATAAATGATCATGCTGAAAACTTGCTGAAAAGTTAGTTGGGTTTTTTATGATGTGTTTATGCATATGATTATCTTTCTATGTCAATATGTTTTGTTTGTATTTCATTTTGTTATAATGATTATTGTAACATGTAAATCACAGAGAGACATTTTTGTATTATGAATTAGATAAGTACATGTATGATATACATGTGTATTACAATTACGATTACTACTAACACAGAAATCTATAACTGGGACTATGTTAATTGTGAATATTGCAACATCAGGCCCAGTAAGGGAAAATTCACCTGTTTAAAAATTGTCAATCCTACAAGTTTTTACTACATTTGAGGTAAAATAATTCCATATTATAATGCAAATATTTAAATGCTTTTAACTGGAAACCAATGAAATGGGGAACCCTGATGAAAGAATTTCCATCATCTACCAGTACTCCATTTTATCAGTAACGTAAAGCCTCCATTCCTCCACGATCGGAAACGAGGAAATCGTGGAAATGGGAAGTGTAAGGCAGAAAATGGGAAATCATGAAATGTTGATGTAAGTAATAACCTTAAAATTGGAAGTAAATTACAAAATAAACAAATATTAAAATGTCTAAAA
>JZLH01S0186516.1:1267-21864 GCA_001188425.1 Eucidaris tribuloides | reverse complement strand
ATCCTTTGCATAGCTGGTCATCCTTGGTCCAAGTATTCATTAAAATCCCTCCAGCGGTACTTAAGTAATCTTGTTCACCAAGGAAGTGCAGAGCGACGACGGTACCGGAAGTACGACTACGGAACGGAAACTCGAAAACATAATGCCTCCGGCTTCCCTTAGGGGCGGACGGCATAAAAAATGGTTAAATAAATTAATTTCCTTTCAAACAAATGTTATACCATTTTACTTACAAAAATACAATGACATAATCTATAATTGGTATGATATAACTGGAGAAATGTAGGCCTACTGTAAATAACTAATGACAGGACAGAAACGTTTTTGGCGGGGGGGAGGGAAAATATTGTTTTTACTTTCCGTTCCAAAATTCTCAACCATTTGAGCCAAGCTGTCAAAAGATTGTGCCGCGTTTGAGAAAAGGGCCCTTAATGCCTTCAGAGCGTGTACGCGAACGGCGCCCGTAAGCGTAGGAGTCAGGGACCTTCGTACCTGCGCTGAGCGCATCGGCATCTTGATTGCACATAATTATGTAGGCACCGCTCACGACATTTCCTGTAAAAGTCCATGGGTGGCTTATTGCCCTGATTGCTCGATGGGCTATAATGAACGAACCGAATTATATTAATAAACCAACGAGTTCATTTCTACTTAAAATATTTACAACATGAGAAAGGGTTTGTTCTCAGCTGAATATAATTTTGCAATAATGGAGTTTTCAGTGAATAAATAGTACAATGTAGTCCTACATCGATATCTGCATAAAACGTCAATCTTTAAAAATTATCATTGTCCATTCACAGGATTTAAAAATTGAGCCAGTGTTTGAAAATTAATTTTGAAACTTGCTAATTTGATGAATAGGTACCAAGAAAAGTGTAAACTGAGATGCGCCCTTTGGAAAAAGAAAAGACAAAAAAAAAATACAGACTGGGCGATCGGTAAAAAAAAATCATGCACTTATACAGTAAAGTGTAGATACTTCTATAAAAAGGCAAATGACAAAAATAAGCTGAATGGCTGAGCTGCAAACCATTCGTTTTGGACTTATAACGGAAACATTTTTTTTTTCAGACAGCGAGAAATATTACCAAACTGTTTCATGTAATGATAGAATATAGCACCAGAAATTCGTCAGTTGTCGTCAAAAATATAAATTATTGAGATATGAATTATCAGTGGATGCCTCACATCACATTAGCTGCTTTGTAACAATATTTTCTAAAACACGTTGCAAGAATGTAAATTATTTTCTTTGATTTAAAGCTTATTATACAATACACTTATTTTCCTTTCATTAATTCTACGGTGGATACGAGTCATATCGAAACGAATTCGACGTTACTTTAGTCTCCAAATGAGGACAATGTCTCTCTTTAGGAATTAATTTTAAGAAAGAGTGGATTTAGAGTAATTTAAAACAAACATGAGCATGTGTTTCACTCATTTTGGAGTGACCTCATAAAAATGCAGTGTATCAGTCACGGAATCCTTGCGAAATTACTACTGAGGTCGCTCCCGGGTCGCTTGAAATGAGTACCTATGACACTTTTGATATAGCTTTCACCTCATTTCTTTAAGGAGTAAACATCTATTCATAGACATAATTTTCCATTTTTCGTGGGCGGCCCCAACATCACCTATTCATTGCCAAAAAATCTAAATGCACATAATGCTGTAAAGCGCCAATTGTTTTGGTAATGGTGGGAAGAATGAAATTATTTGTTATTATGTTTTTAGATTTAGAATAATCCCTGAAATAGTGCTCTCTGAAACTCGTCCATTTATGCGAATACTCAAAATGTAAAATGTCTAGCGGGACCCGATATTACCCATAGGTATGCCATGCCTCTCCGCATCTTTTTTATGCGAACGTAGTTATTTGTTGAATGTCTTATTATTAATTAATTAATTAATTCATTCATTCCATATTTCAGCATAACATTTTACAACAACACAACATAAACTAGCATAACATAACGTAATGCTTTAGTGAAAATTAAGTTGCATTTCATTTAAAAAGATTAGATCGAGTTCACCAAAACATAAAACGCCAAATTCTACCTGCTAGGTATCCAAGTATGAACTACGCGTAAAAAACAAGACGAGAGTAAAGGAATACAGAGGGGGGGGGTAGTTCTCACGCCAAAGCTTGATTGTTTAGTATCTAGCCACATTCAGTATCTACCTTTAGCTAATAAATGCATGATTTTTGGGGTTGTTGAGCAGCGCCCAGTCTTAAAAATTGAATTTTTCTTCTTTTCCCAAAGCATCTCTCAAGTTTTTCTTTGTATTATACCTTTCCATCAAGATTACAGTTCAAATTATCGTTACAAAACACTGGCTCAGTTTTCAATCCTGCGAATGGGCCATTGTTTTTTTTTTTATTAAAGAAATTACGTTTATGCAGATACTGTAAGCCTTAATTACTTCTATTCACTGAGAAACTCGCATTTGCAAAATTCTATTCACTGAGAACACAACGTTTCTCAATTTTGTAAATACTTTTAAGTAGAAATAAACTGGTTCATTTATTAAATTAACTTTCGTTCATTATTTCATTCAGGTTGGATGTCTGATTTAGAGATTAGCGCGGGGGTGTTCAAAATCATTATTACTCCTTTATACCTTTCTATAACATAACACAATTACGTTTACGTAGAATATCGTGTAATCTATAATTGTTGTTTAATAATATAATTCGTTCTTTTATTTATTATTTTAAATGAAATATACCTTCACTATTCAAAAGTTTTTTATCTAACGGTCAGTTCCTGACCATTCAGCAATCAGGCATAAGCCACCCTGAACTTTACACGAACTGCTTGAAGGTCCCTACATATTATGTGCAATCAAATGCCCGATGCGCTCACGGCCCCAGCGATACGGAAGGTCACTTGGCGCATTCGCTTACGCGCGCGTTTTCGGTATAACGCTCTGAAGGCTTAAGGCCCTTTTCCCATGACGCGGCCATATTATTTTAATGCCAAAATTCTGGTACTTGATCTACATGGTACTGGTGTGAAACCAGGTTTGAAATATTTGATAATGCTGGGGACGGACTTTCACAGTTGACTGGTACTAAATTAGTATGCATTGAACCAGCGTGCGATAACCGCTTGCCCGATGCCCGCGGGCAAGTAACATCACAGTCGGGCAGCATTTTGGAGTGTCAACTAAAAATGCTTGCCGAATCGGCAAGTAATAATTTGCAAAGCAAACTAATAAATACAAACTGTCTATTGAAACAAAAATGAAATAATAGATTAGCTGTTTTACGAGGAAAACGCTGCCAAAACGATCGGCCAATTTTATTTGCTCAAAATGCGTTCCTGTAAATGCTCAAAATCGAAACGTGCAGGCGCAGTGAATTCGGCGTACGTAGATAGTAAGCAGTGCAAGATCAGAACATCTTGCCTGACCTGATAACTTCTGTCCAAGAAAAAATAAACCTCGCTGAAAATTCGGCAAGGATTGAAGAAATTACAGAAAGTATTTCCAGTGAAAAAGACTGAGCATAGCAGCAAAAGTTAAGGCAAAATGTTTTCAAATCACCCCCCCCCCCCCCCCCCCCCCCCCTATCCCCCGCCCCCCTCCAGACACAATATATCACAGTACTCCAAAAACTGCGCAATCTTAGCGACTAGAGATTGCCGTCCCACATGTGTGTAAATGGTGTTGTTTGTATTTTCAAGTCTGAAACTGTTGCGTATTGGCGGGTAATTTTCTGCCACTTGAAAATGATGAATTGACATAAAGTGATCAAGGAGATTCAGAAGTAATTATTGTGTGATATCTTAAGTGGATTTTAAGGGATACTTGGTCAAAAAAGTGGCAATTTAGCAGCTGGAAACATAGCACATGCACCCATTCAGTCACAGATCATCCTGAACTCTGGGGTGGGAAGATGCAGGCGTGTGGTGTCCAGCTTCCTGGCTGGTATCGTTATGAGAACTTTGTTACTAAATATTTTCCCAAGTAGTGGTACTCTATGTAATAAATTTTCTATTAGGTAATCTTTCAAAAGATTTGAATAAGATAAGTGTATATTCTAAGCATGTATTGGTGAAAGGGAAATGGGAATACACTAAACTTTATTTACACTGATCTACATTTTTCAACATTTTTCGTACCGGGTTTGGAAGGAATCATTATGCATTCCTAAGAGGATAATATATTAAGACTACCAGTGAAGGTCCTTGAAATTTCCACAAATAACTATTGGTTGTATAGGCGGTGTGATCCGGTGTGGGGTTACAGACCCACCCCCTCAAGGGAGGGTTATTACCCCTTGATTTTTGAAGCTACTTTTTTCCAAATTTGTTGCCATTTATGATAAATTTTATAGACACTGAAAACATTTTCTGTATAAAGACTTGAACATTTTTATCTGGAAACATGTTATAGCTGAATTATATCTCAATGCTTATGATACCATAAAGTTCGTGGTTGCGGTGGTTATTTCTAGAACACTTCATTAACTCTGAGAACACTTCATTAACCTTAAACAAATTAATATGAAATCAATAACACGTTTTTATTACAATGATACATTGTACGTTTGAAAATCACAACTTCATCAAGCAAACATTTTTTTATGAACACTATGGTGAATCAGCTGATGCTTCACAAAATGTGTATTTAATGCTTGCTGCTGTCTCTCCCCACCCCCCCCCCCCAAATCCCACAACATGAAAATCGCCACTACGCGCTTGCTGGACACATTGTTATAACTTCATATCATGTAATATATGATGAATAACACAATAAAAAATTGATCATTGATTCTTCATAAATTGACAAAAATCATTGATGCTGAAATTTAGTGAATGGTTATACATGTATGTATACTTTTGGTATTATTAATCACACAAACTCAATAATTCTGTTATTTTTTCGGGCAAGCAAAAAATTTCATTCGGGCAAGCATTTTCGAGCTGTTTGAAAGAATTCACTTGCCCGATTCGGGCCAAGTCGGCCAAAAAAAATAAAAGTTCATTGTAGCACCCTGCATTGAACTCTATAAGGGAAATCAAGCATTCTGAATCTATTGTGAACTGATTAGAGAGGAGGGGGGTTCTTTTCAACTTTTAGGAGCTAAACCACCCTGAGCCCTTGCATATATCTAAATTGGTGAAAATCCTAGTTACCAGTATGTGAATCATGGAATACATGTATTCCAACTTGACATCATCAAAGTATACATGTATAATAAAATATGTTCACCCCAACTACCCCCCCCCCCAAAAAAAAAACGAAGAGGACATTCAGTGTTATTACTTTGTCATAAAACAATATTTTCCCCATAGACAGAATACCAGGGGAACAAAGTCTTGTCAGAAATCTTGAGATAAGGATGAAATGGTGCTGACAGGAGGGGTATCAGATGATCAGATAAGGCACCTGAGACTGACGCTGACACATACTTGGGGTGGTGTTGACTTGCTAGATTCCCAGGTGGGGGGGGGGGGAGGGGAGGAGGGGAGGGGGAGCCCCTAACAATGTGATTGCAGTCATGTAGCATAGGCTGGTGGTTGTTCTGCACTGCTGCTTCCCAGGTGTACATGTAGTACAGAGGTCTGCAAAAAAATACACATCTCTGCAATGTCTTTCTGCATTTTATTAGTCTGACTTCCAGACATTTAGATTAACCCATCCTACATAAGGAAACTGTTATCTTCAGCCAACTGCTTTGACTCAGACTAGTCTCGACTGCCGTCGCACTGCTACTCGGAGGGAGAAAAAGTTGCAGGGTCTGGAACCGAGATTAGCTCTTTATGGTCGAGGTCAAGCATGAGGTAAATGCAACTTGATTTGGGAGAATCCTGATTATGAAACACCACTGGAGATTGATTCAAATCTCCTGATCTTTTGCAATTATAATTCACATGGGTAAATTTACCATAATTAGAGTAAAATTTCCAGTGATTACATTGTTTGATTTTAATCTTAATGTACATTTTTTTGTTTAAGTTCAATATGTATATTCTTGTATTTTATCATATTTGTGTAACTATAAGTGCTTTGTTGCAATTCTGAAAAGGCACTTTATAAATATTGAATACTGGATATATCATTATTATTATTCGCAATCACCTTCTGGTCAACATGTGAAAACAGACTAACAATCGCCTATAACAAGGATTAAATTATTTTGAAAAATTCAATAAACTCTTTGATGGTTCCACCAAAGTTTCTCAAATTTTCACCTTTTCTCCCTTATTTTTCTGCATTCACTGAATGCGACAAAGTGTACAGTAGATGTCTGAACTTTATTTCAAAGTACTCTACGTGTCAACATCTTGTTTATTTATTTTATTTATAATTTGTTTATCATCAGTGTACAGTAGCAGCATAAGTCAGATTGACAAGATATGGTTTGACCCAGCCGTATTAGTAACCAGGCTATTTTTACCCCAGAAGCTGGCATTTTCCTCTAAGAAACATATGTTCCTCATGCAACCAGATCAACATATCACTCCCAATAATATGATCTCTTGCATCGATTTACGCGACAAGTCAGTAATCACAGTATTGTCAACAGAGTGGATTGTGAGGGCAAAGTGTGCTTTTCAATGGACGATATTTTCTGATTTCTGATTTTATTGATCTGACCTGGTCTGTCAAAAGGGGTCGGAAGCTGCAAGAACCCACCTTCCCTGGAGACGAAAATGCGCAATTTTACCAACTTTTGAATTCTTTGGTAAAATTTAAATTTTTCCTGAAATTCTGATATGCTACAATTAATTTTGTTAAATTTTGTTCAATGACAAGTCTAGCTAGTATCAACTCTCAGGTACATAAATAACAGAAATGAAAACATGTTTTTCTTTCATTGGTAAATTATCTAACTTTTGCTATGTTGACATTGCACAACGTGTACACCATGCGCTTGTGAAAAATTGCGTAAAAAGGGTTATTTTTCACGGTCGGACGATGTACGCGCGTACATTGAAAAGGGTATCAAAATCGCCAAAATCAGGAAAAAAGGGTATACTTTTAACCGAATGTTTACTTCAAAAGGGTATCTTTTCAAACTTAATACTTGTTTAGGTATTCTAATCGACTTTCAATTACGGTTTTAGGGTCTATTGAAACCATTACAAGTGCCATGTTACACTTGTAATGATCACTTGCCCCCCCCCCCCCCCCCCCCCCCCCCCCCCCCCCCGGACGTACTAATCCATATATTCTGTTTCCTATTACATGTACAACATAGACCAATATATTCAGCTTTGAGCTTCAATGCTGAACTTCTAAACAAAATACCAGAAACTGACCAAAAAATACATAACAGACTTATTTAGACACAACAGACACAAACAGACATACACACAAAAATATCTTACCTATACATGTAGAACAGGACTGCAGAAGAGGCAGCAAATAAAAGAACCTGAACAAATAAAACAAAAACAAAAAAATATGCAATTTAATTGTAATCTACAAGAACAATTTCATTTTCCCCAGATGTCAGGCATAAAATCAAAGCCACGTGCATGTACATGTAACATTTGGTCTGCAGGTTTTCTCTCTATCAGCTATCAAATCAACAGACATTAATGTGTAGTTTCATATAATAATATCCCAAAAGCATGATGCACTTTTTGTTTCATTTCATGTCAGCAAATTTTTTAAGGTAAATGACATGATTGGGGATAGTCCTCAACTTGGGCTGAAACTATTCTAGAATCAAGTAAACTATGTAACAATTCTCCTGTGAAAATCTTGTAGTCAAACGTTGACTCATTCTAAAATAATATATGTCATTATTCCTCGTGGCAGGCAAACCTGCTGTGTGGGTCTCTATGGGTCCTATTTTTATTGTGCCCTGATAGAATTAACGTTTATGCTTGATTCTCCTTAAGTAAACAAATTAGGGACAAATCCTTCTAGCTGGGAGATCCTCTTCAGCTGGTGTATAGTTGGTATATATTTCAACTCATTTGGTTCTTGGGGCATTTTCAAGTGTTCCCAATCATGTCACTTACCTTGATATTGCAAAGAAATTTGCATTTGGTTACAAGAGCAATTTGACTGTTGTACTGAGGATGGTATGCCTCTGCCATCCCTTGTGAATTCTCCACCCAGCGATGAATGGCCATCACCACTCACTCAATTAAATTCAATATGATCTACTATTTAACAATTTATATTTTTTAATTAAATTATTAATTAATTTATTTATAAACTAACTTATCTACTTATCTACTTACTTATTTATTCATATACTGCATCTAGATCTACCTAGATTTCTTTCCATCCATTCATCCATCCATCTATCTCTTTATCAATCTAAATAGCTGGCTTTTTATTTATTTCTATCTACTAATTCATTTACATAATTTAATTTATTTTGTGGTGACCTAGTTACTCTCCAGTTCAAAAACTACACAAGTACACAAGGCAGCCAGGAATACAATACATCTGGAAATACAGTCCGTCATGATAATACACAATCAATTTTGATAAAAATGTAGGTCAATTACATGAAGTCAGATTTATAATCATTCTGTTGTATCCCAGTGGGGGCCATGGCAGGAAGTAATGAGTTAGTGCTATCCTCCCGTGTACACCTGGACTTCCTACGTGTACATTTGTGGAGGACAGGATCTGTGATTCTCTGGAGAAAAGTATGTCATGTTCAATTGAAGTGAGCCCTCTCTTGTCAGAAGTATAGTCAACTCACAGGCAACTCATGGTCCTACTCCTAATTCAACAGTAGACAAACTTCTTTGTACCAGGAATATTACTTTGCTAGATTGAAAGTTTGTTATACTTTATCAATTCAAGGTAGCAAAATCAAAAGAATATAAAGAAAATGTCAACTTTGGTATTAAAAAAAAATGTCTTTTAATTTTGTTATCAAGGTTCTTCATAAAGAACATGTGAAAAGCCTAGCTCTTCTGTTTTATTAAAATATGACAAAGTATTTACAGCAGGGCTCCACACTACTGTAAAACCAGAAATTTTCGCGAGCATAAAACTTTCGCGAATTTCGCAAGTCGAGATTCGCGAAAATAAAATGCATGCGAAAGCTTGTGCACACACAACTTTTTTAACGCCAGTACAAGACCATGTACTATAGAAGTCAAATGACTCGCGAGATATAACGCGCGGTACTTACAACGGGCGCAATGCACTTCTACATTTGATAAAACTGTGTTTCAGAGGCATTGAAAGAAATATTTCTATAAATTGTTGTGATAATTAATTAATAAAACACCCAATTCCTTCTTCCTACCAAATTTCGCTATATTTTATTTTTTCATGGTCGATGATTCGTGAAAGTTTCATGCACACGAAATGGCCGTCGGCTCGTATTCGTGAAAGTTTCATGTCGCGAAAGTATAGTGTTTAACAGTAACCTTTTTGGCTGGTTGCCCAATCAGGCGAGCACACTTTTTGTTTTCTTTCATTTAGTTGCCCAAACAAAATATTTACTTGTCCAAAACGCTTGTTACATTATTGTGTTACTTTAGAGACAGTACCTTGTTAAAAGTGTTTTCAAAGATTCTACTGAATTGGAATTTACACAGAATTTACACTGAATTGAAGAACAAAAGCTGTGAATACTCTCTTGAGTTTAGAAGTTGGAAATTATTACTTGCCTATGTGGGCAAGTAAAATTCATTTCCTTAAATTTTTACTTGCCCAGAAGAAGGCCAGAAGCAAAATTTACTTGCCCCGGGCAAGCGGGGAAAGTGCTAGTGTCAGCCTTGTTTACAGGCAATAGATTGAAACAAATCAGTCATTACTTTTTACATGACAGTAGGAAAAGCACTGCACTCTAGTCTACTTTAGTCTAGTCCAAGAAGATACACCACATGAATACACTCTATGTAGACACGAACATTAAACTTAATAAATAACGGAAACATAAATTTTCAAAATTGAAAGTTGGCATTTTGTGGTGAGTCATCCACAATTAACACCATTCAACACCAGCTGTGTTGATAAACTTCTATTTTCCATATGTCAATCAAGAAAATTGACAATGAACGTTTTTGCCTACAAGTACTGTACATGTTATGTTCACAGCATAAACACATTCAGTGCTCTGTCCTTACACTTCAAGGGCTTTGAGTCTGAAAGTAAACAATTTGGGCAATATTTTGGTAATCATCAAGGTACCCATTGTTTTCCAGTTAAACAAGAAATCCTCATATTTGACGTAAATTGAAACAATTTGACACGACTGGGATCAAATTTGTCAAGTGGAGCAATCAAGTCTGTCTGTTCCTCAGATTATCTCCTTAATCGCAGGTCTCAACGGCCAGAAATAACAAATGCCAATCACTTTTTGAAAGTGTATATACCGCCAAAGATAAGGAGGTAATACCACCCTCAGGCAATGATAAAACGAAGGGATTGAATTATATCCTGATGTAAAAATGGCCTTGATTGTCCGACATGTGACGTACACAACAGTGGGGGAGGGGAGGGGGAGGAGGAGATGAATGGAGGGGAAGGGGTTGGGTGAAGGTTGTGGAGACATTTTGCCTGGGGGTTTGATGACTGAGACTGAATGTTCTGACTGAGTCATTGCACAAACTATGTGATAATTTTCTTCAGGGGGCTACATACATTCATTATACTGTCCTCCACAATTATAATTTCAGTTTAAAAACAATAAAACCAATGACAAGGAGAATTTCAAAAGTGTCAGAGAAAGGGAGG
Organism: Eucidaris tribuloides; assembly: GCA_001188425.1. Lineage (NCBI taxonomy): Eukaryota > Metazoa > Echinodermata > Echinoidea > Cidaroida > Cidaridae > Eucidaris > Eucidaris tribuloides. The sequence continues at coordinate 11,184 of JZLH01S0186516.1, read as the reverse complement.
GGGGATGCATGTGCCTTGAAGGTTTCATGACTGAATATTCTGACAGATGTCATGTAGATTAGATAACAATATCCATAAGATAGAGATACAGTCCTCCAGAAATGTATGGCAATTCCTGTAGTGTTGATATGATGCATTCAGTTCCTATAGCAGGCAGAATAACTTGGTTTTAAACACCAGAAAACCAACTAAGTTAGTATTTTCTGTTAGTTACTAAACAAAAATATTTCAAAAGTTTTGCCAAAAAAGAAAAAAAATGTGATAGTGATCATCACTTCTCATCTTTTTATCAGTTCTGGATGACCATGAGTTCTGATAAGGAAACATGATGAGAAATTGCTAACATGTCTGACTAAGCTTAATCACTCAAGACTTGCCTTCAAACTTTACAGTTGATTGATATGGAAAGAAATGAGGGCTAGCCAGGAATGTGAAGCACTTAGAGAATGTAAATATACGGCACAAGCCCTCACTATAACATATGCACATTTCTTTTGACCATCTTCAATGAGAACAGTGGCAAAATGTGAAGAACTACATGTACTTCATCTTTTAAAGATCACTTGAAGGATTCTGCCTCAAAGTTCAGACACAAACCGCCAACCCGGTAAATGTTTACACTGAGCATACTCATCCCTAGCCTTTTGACATGGCCCTCTCGCTGCTATGGGCGAGCGAGGCAGCGCGAGGGCCTTTTGAAATCTGCTTGGCATCCGAAAAGTAATTATTATTCATGACCACAGGAACGACCGATCTCTGTTCGAATCAACCAATGAAATTGCACGCTACGATCCCCTGTCTTGGTCTTGTCAACTATTCGGTGGGTTGAAAGAAATTTCTTCGGTGTTGGTTACTACAAAACATATACCATCAAACACCAAATTAGTACACGTTCATTGTTTGAACAGAGTGATTGAAGCATTTTTCTTTAAATTTTGTTTCGTAAGGTCCAATTCGGCGTGCAAAAATCTGCGTTTGTGAATCATTTCGCCTAATGAAATAGTGAACGCTTCCAGATCATTTCGTGTTACAGCAACAGTCTGTACGAGCATAGTCCTAGTATATGATTGCATATTCAACGTAGGATCAAGCAGACAGACACGCTGATTGGTTGATTTTTGCTACCCAAAATAGGGTAGCAAAATTTGGTATTTCAAAGGTATAAACATAAGAATTGGAATCAGATCTCAAAAGGCCCTCGCGCAGCGCGCTCGGCTGGGCTCGCTTCGCTCGCCCGTAATACAGCGAGAGGGCCTTGTCAAAAGGCTAACTCATCCCCAGCAGGTTAACATTCTACTCAAGAAAGATTCAATCTTAAGTTATGGGCTACCGGCCTACCAGTTAAAACAACCAAAGCAAACAGAAATTCCCCTCTCCCCACAAAAAATTATAATAATAATACAAAATAAGTCAAAGAATAAAAATAAAATCAATAAAAATATATACATGTAAAATTTATGGAACAGGCAAAACACTTGACTGGCATACTGTAGAAAACTGCCATCAAAAACAAAGATGAAATAATTTCACTTTAAACATGTACTTTCAAAAATGCACAGGTTTCTCTTTTCAGAAACCCACCAAGAAACAATGTCATTCACCTCCTTGGAGTTTTTGTAATTGTTTGGGCCTATTCTATCCGGGATACTTTAAAAATGTTCATTCCATGGTACTGACGACAGATGTCAGGTAGAATTTGCTAAGACCCCAGGCAAGCAAGGTGGCTTGTCAGATCAACTTTTGGCTAGAAAATGATACGTACAACATTTGAATGTTTTACAAGGGGAATGATCCATTGGGGAACGGTGTTTCACCATATAGTATCTATGGTTTCACTCAGGCGCTGGAAGGAATGAATGAAAAGAAATGAATGGAGGGCAGTCTCGTGAAACCCAGTATAGAAAACATTGCTCAATTTCTTTTTGACTCAAAATTATGGGTAACCTTGCCCTCTGGCTAGGTATGTATCAAATGTGAAATGATGAAAAAGGGGTGTGCTCCTTAAAAATGTAACCCCTATGGGCTCAACTATTCTATTTTTGGAATCCACAGTTCTTGAATGGTAATGGAATTTCAAAGCTGTTGCATAGAGCAGTCAAGATGCTCATTCATTTTCAAAATGAATTTAAGAACATATATCTCACTTTTTTTGGGGGGGGGGTTAAAAGGTACGGTAACATGAGAAACATGTTCAGGAAGTTAGGTATCAAATGGCAAACCATGGATTATGTTGAATTCAAGAGATATTTATAACATGCCTACAATTTGGCTTAACAGACCTGCTTTCTTCAGTCCCCTACCATACATTATGACTCCTGCAACAATTATGATGGGACTATGGCCACTGATCTAGTTTTCTAAATTGTAACTTTTATCCAACGTGGCATTTCAATTTGTCATCACGACACACTCTTATTTGGGTTTTTTTAAAATAAATTTCAAAACTCCGTACCTTTCTGATTTGAAGAATTGGGATGATTTTGCTTGCAAATAGGAAAGAAACAGCATTTCCCTTAGGAGTGTGTGACAAAATGATCAAGAATTATAGGAAAATCATATCGAAACCAGAGCTAGTGGTATTGGTCACAATTCTGATTCTTTCCTCCAATTCAAAATGGTTGGGAAGTCTAGAGAAAACACATGTTAGGCTACACCACATGTAGTGAGGATCGCTGTCTCTCACATCAGAAAATGTCAGAAATGCTCATCTTCTGTCTTCGTTTGGTTTTATAATTCACAATATCTTTCAAGCCACTGGCTAACATTTACCACAGTTAAAAAAATGTGAGCTTCATAATCCTCCATGCTCCAAGTGTCTTTGATAAGGTCTAAAAGTGACGCCCTGAGAAAATTGTATTTCAAAATGATTATTTAGTGCTTTAAAAAAGTGAAAATGGTAAGTTGACTGGATTCATCTGCCCATTTCCTCCCATAGACTTACTGTGTGTGGAGCTAGGCTATTTTTTACTCGCCCCGAGTACTAATTGTTTATTCATTCATATCTTGCCAGTGGCAGCATAAATTTCCAAACTTTTGTATTCTAGGGTGTTTACTTGTCCATTCAAACACTACAATGTAGCTCAGATACCAAAGTTTGACAATTTTTTAATTTGTAGCTCCACAATGTTAGGCTATTACTTTAAAGATTGTGTCAGGGATGTGCAAGTCCATTACCGGTACTTCCCTTCATTATCAATACCAAACGGTAGTCTAGTACTTACAAATGGTGTGTTGAAAGTTTGAGATCCATACGTCATGAATTTGTTGTTTTATGAGAAAAACTAATAACGACATGTTACCAGAATGTTGTTCTTTCTGTGAGTTTCAATTTTGCTCAAACTGCGAATCGTGGTTATGTGTATCGTCGCAAGACCAGCGGAGCGCACTGATTGGTTAAACAGCTACCCTCCGTACAACCTTTGGCTAACGGCTGATCGGACAATTTGGAACGGCACGTGCACGTTTGACATCGCGGATTTTTTGAAATTGCTTCTGAGTAATTTGAAAAAGGATGAAGTTTAAAGGTATTGGCTAACATTTACCACAGTTAAAAAAATCTGAGCCGCATGATTCCCCATGCTACCAGTGTCTTTGATGAGGTCTAAAAATGAAGCCCTGAAAAAATTGTATTTCAAAATGATTATTTAGTGCTTTAAAAAAGTGAAAATCGTCATCAGTTGACCAGATTCACTTGCCCATTTCCTCCCATAGACTTGTACTCCTAGGTTAATAAAACTCGCCCCGAGTTTTATTGTTTATTCATGTATAACTTGCCATTGGCAGTGTAACTTTCCAAACTTTTGTATTCTAGGGTGTTTATTTGTCCATTTGAACACTACTATGTAGCTCAGATATCAAAGTTTGACAATTTTTTAAATTGAAGCTCCACAATGTTAGCCTATCACTTTAACCATCCAGATTTTCACCAAAACTCAATATTTTACCCCAAGTCTCTATGAAAGGTGTTTATTTATATTAATCTTCACACTGGATATGATTTCAGCTGATTTCATTCATTGAGGTGTTTTTTGACGTGCAAATGAATGACACAATATTTAAAGTCCATTTTACCCACAACCATCCAACTTGTGTCAAAACAGAGGAAATAATGTGTGGGATAGATGCATTACAGTAACAGCCTTCAGGGAGGTGACCTACTTACTCAACTTTCTGCTTTCTTACCCTGAACATAAAACTTGATACACATACAGGGTAAGTTTGTAAAATAACCTGTCAGAATAAATGGACTCCACTGTGGACAGTACATTACACTTCTGATATTAATCTGAACTCTATAGTCATTTTGTGGTTTTAAAAATGAAAATTTACTGGTTTTATTACTATTCTCCACTGAGACTAGGATCATTGGACTTCAAGTATCTATTTTCTCATATTTACAAGATCTGTGATATGCCAAATTAACCCACTGGCTACAGGAACCGGATGTATCATGTGTTAACTTTATGGGAAGTACAGAATTTCTGAGGTAACAAGTTAAAAATGTAAGTTCATATGGACACAAGGTCAGCAGTCTGGTTTTTCACATGTTTTAGATCAAATTTCATTTCTATTATATTACATTCTGTGCTCTTGTCATTATCTATAATAATGAAGGTTATTCACATTTATGGTTCAGTTTAGATTTGATTCAGATAGGAATTGAATTCCAGATGCCATATGTTCTGATAGTTCCAATTGAGACTTGAATTTGCTAGTTTCAAATGAAGTTTATAAACTGCCTACAGCATACCCCCCCCCTCCTCAAGGGGAAGGAAGGTTCAAGTCCCCCTGTAATGAAGATGAATAATGGGTGACACTAATTAACAAGACAATTATCATATGTTTGAATTTGTACAGAATACTTTCGTAAAGGTTCTAAAGAGTTCAAAACCAAGAGGATCTTCAATTAACCATGTCCAAAAATAAAAACAAGAACCTGTAAGGGGACTCAGATCAATTCTGCAACTTTTGCAAAGCCACTGTTGACAATGAAAGTTCATACCATTAAGTCCTTTCATTCACTTACTTGTGAAAATTAAAATTTAAAAGAGCAATTTTGCCATCAAACCATTACCATTTATCCTAGTTCAATATAACTTATAAGCAATGAAACCACCATGTAGTATACATGTAGTGATTTGCATCATTACCCACAGATAGTGTTAGCCAGTGTTTATTCCATTTGCCTGGTCAATAATTCCTGAACACACAACAAATACCCATTGCACATGAATCTCTTACAATGACATGCAATTGTATTTCAATGACTTTCTGAAAACATTTCAAAAGAGCGCACACACCAATTGAAACACAAACTGAATTTGTCCTTCGGAACTAACCACGCGCCCCCCCCCCCTCCTACCCTACCCCACCCCACCAATCATTCCTATCTTATCAGGAATGGCAACTATGATCAAGTGATTAGTTCTTGATTGCTGTAATCAACTCCACATGTGCATGTCAAGGTTGCCTTCAGATCAGGTAATGTTGGTCAAGAGAGGTCGGGTTCTTTTAAGGCCCTGTCACATATTAGCGTTTAGAGCCAACGTATGCCCAGTGTACATGTTTTTCGTCACGAATTTGGCAAAGTCCAAACATGCTCAAGCATGCTCAAATTCCAGACTAAAATGGCGTAAAAACAAACCACCAACGTGTGGAATGTTCAAACAGCAAATAGTCAACAAATACATACAGTACATGTAGCATACAGCACACTACCAAAAGCTCAAAATTTTGAACATGTCCAAAATAAAAAATCAGCACCAGCGTAGCCGATGACCCTTGGGCGAACGACTTATGATTACAATGTCTGTCAAACGTATTACTAACAACTGACAACATACGCAACATTTTGAACACGTTAGGCATACATTGGTTCTAAAAGCTAATATGTGACAGAGCCCTTAGATTCTTCATCCAGACAAATGGGCAGGTGGAATGGTAGAGAAGCAATCTGGTAGGTTGTTGTTATCAGATGAGGCTGAGAGGATTGAAGGTCTATAGTTACCAGGTAATCAACATGAATGATTTCCAAGGCCGTAACATATAATGAATTGACCAAAATTTCTTCTGATTAAAGGTACATGTAAATGACATGATTGGGGGTAGCCCTCAACTTGGGCTGAAACTTCTCTAGAATCAAGAAAACTATACAAGGAATCTCCTGTGAAAATCTTGCAGTCAAACATTGACTCATTCTAAAATAACTAATCCCAACATCTTTCGTGGCAGGCACACCTGTTGTGTGTCTCTCTATGGGTCCTATTTTTATCTTGCCCTGATAAAATCAAAATACTTACTAATATGTTCATGCTTGATTCTACTTAAGTAAACATATTAGAGACAAATCCTTCCAGCTGGGAGATCCACTCCAACTGGCATATAGTTGGTATATATTTCAACTCATTTGGTTCTTGAAGCATTTTCAAGTGTTCCCAATGATGTCACTAACCTTTAACAGACAGCTTGAATACCTCACAAAATGACAAACAAGTATTTGACACAAAAAAAGGTGCTACTTTTATTGTGCACTGAAAAAAGGAACTCTCATTAGGAGCTAAATGTACAGTACATGTCTAAAAGTATGGTATTAAAGAAAGAAGTAAAGTTTGGCACCTATGACAACATGCATCAATCATACTTCATACTTTCTTATATTTCTTTATCACAATATAAGATTGACACTTAGCAGACTGCAGAGTAGCCTGAATACAACACCATTCCTTTTATTGCAATTTTTAAAAAAAGTTGTCCCTTTGTTCTACATTCTGGAAACAATTTGGAAATCTGAAAATCTAAACTTCAATATATTTCCACAAATGTCATGCAGAGTAGCAATATTGGTCTCTGGTCAGTGGAGGAAGTTGTGTTCATATGTGAGCAATTAATTCATGCAAATTAGTGGCCTGGTGTTTTTAAAGACACTATATAACACTGTGGAAGACCCGTTTAAAAAGGTGTTGAACTTTGCTATCTGACATATCTGACAGTGTTTGAATGGACAAATAACACCATAGAACACAAAAGTTTGAATAGTTATGCTGTCACTTGTACATTATGTGCAGATACAATTTGGCACATTATTTATTCTCAGCCGATAGGAAATTCTGCAACTCAGCAGTCTATGGGGGAAAGCTGGAATGGTCTCTCAATGATTTTCACTTTTTTAAAGCACTTAATGATCGTTTTAAAGTGCAATTTTTTCAGGGCTTCATTTTTAGACCATATCAGAGACACTGGTAGCATGGGGAATCTTGTAGCTCAGATTTTTTAAACTGGAAACATTGTTATATAATGCCTTTAATCCAGAAGTACATTAACCTACAAAAACATGAGGGAACGAGCTTTTGCCCACACTGGTCTTGGTTTATGGAATAATCTACCTACATACATTTATTAGAAGATGCAACTCTCCACATTCATTCAAAAGCAGTCGAAAACCTAACATACTTGTTTATTCCCACTGATTACATTTTTCTCCTGTATTAGAAACTCTCCCAAGTGGATTTGGCACAATAAAAGTATTGATTATGATACAGAATGTTCCACGGATGCCAAAAGAATACATCACAGACTTTGTGATTGCAAATAAATGCTGGTCAGGATTGGTAGGTTTAAAATTTCAATTCTTACCAGATGGCATTTTTGTTTTGTTTCTTGGCAAAAATGTTTTAAAGTGTAATGTTGTCAGGAACCCCTCCCTATTTTTTCCAAAGAGTAATGGTGGAAGAACAACAATTAATTTAGAAGACTTTTGAACACATCATATGCAGTACTTTCATGTAAAACAACCTGTTTCTTGGCAATGATTTCTAATACAATCAGAATCTACTTTGCTCCACAGTATGTACATACAGACTTCTGGAACTTTTAAACTAAAGCACTTGACCGAAATAATTTTTCTATTACAGAAGATGATGCAAGTACTTCAAATAATTATTTATAGTCCCAGGACAGCCCAAATTAGGAATTTGAACTTTGAGCTCTGAACCTTTTGGACTGAGTCCTACCTCTGCAGAAAATTAGGAACTAAGCTGCTAGGAACAAATGTGGTATGTACTGTAACATCAAGACTTCTTTTCAGAGATTATTTACAAATGAACAGGAACATTTTCTGCCTACCAATTAACCCATTATGGACTATTTGATTTTGGAATAACACTTATTTTCTATCGAGCCTAGCCCTATATATCTTGAGACCAATATATCTTGATACTAGTCTTCAATGAGCTAAACTTCTTTATTTACACTGTATGGTGTTTTAGGTGAGGGGGATAAAAGGTAACTTTAATATGTTGTTGTTAAATTTCTGAAGTATAACAAGGACAAAACATCCTGGAGGATTATGATAGAAAAATGAGTTTCAATACAAGAAGTCTAACAACAATCATCTTCCAGTCTAATGGAATGTGAAATCCTTCGTAGAAATTCTAGGTTAATGGATTTAAATCAATAATAATAATAATAATAATAATAGTAATATGGTTATTTATATAGCACTAAATACTAGATACAAAGTTTCATAGCGCTTTACAAAAAATTGAAAATACGACTATATAATTTACTAATAATGAATCTACTAATTTGACCAAAAGCAATACTTATTAATAACATACTTATTACTAATTTAACATACAAATATACAAATATACAAATAAGTGGATAATCAAAACTATACAATAAATAAATGGGTTTTCAAGTGTTTCTTAAATGTTTCCCAGGATGGAGCTTGACGGATGTGGAGGGGTAAGGCATTCCAAAGTTTTGGGGCATATAATATGAAGGCATTATCACCGGATGAAGTACTTGAAGGGATTTGAAGGATGGATGTTTCAGAGCTTGAGTGAAGACCTGGTCTGGAATTGCGATGAGCCAAGTGAATCAAGTGATATAAATCTTTGATTTCAATTAAAAAAAACAAGATATACGGATGAAATTAGTCATGAAACAAAAATGGCAGAAAAAAATCATAAGTCAACATCAACATTTGATATTTTTTTCAGTTTACGCTACCGAAACTGGAAAATTGAAGGTTTAAGTTTTGAAATAATGAATTGATTCAAATTCTATGAAAATAATCACCTTTCAACACATGAGGGCATTATTATAAAACAAATGATTTTAAAAATGCATACAATGTATCTACTGCCAGCAGAACCACACTGTGAAGTACAAATGTGTTGATTTTAATTTGTATTCTTTTTAAATTTAATCATTTTTTTTTTTACAACACACGGTGTCATTTTTCATAAAACAGTATGTCCTACTTACTTCTAGCACCTCTATGCTAAAACACAAGCCAAAGTAATAACAAAGGTGAGACCAAATTTATCTGTGTCGGCCATGGTATAAAATAGACTCGGCAAATAGAAGTGGTGCATATCTTGTCTCAGGCTTCATGTTGTTATCAACCTCTCATGGCCAAAGTCAAGTGATTTATTTACTTTATTTGATAACAAGATATCATAAGCACAATTAAAGGGGTATCTCAGGTGTGTTCTGGTGTTTAACTTTTCAAGCTACAGTCAGTGTATGTCGCCATTGAGGCCTTTTGAGGCTTGCATGAAACATAATTTGCCATCATCAGGTTGCAAAGTAGACCAGAATACATGTGTTTCTTCTATCAACAATATGTTTATTGTTTACATAATACATTTTTCACATAAAATTGCAGTTTTTCTGTTTCATTTGTCTGGTGTGAATTGTACTGCAGAAAAGGGTTTTAAATATACACTGTAGTAGCCAAGAGTTAATGTACCACTTTAACAAAACATGACCTAAAAATATTCTAGTAAGCAGTTATTGTGAACTTGTAAAGTTTTGAAGGAGAATGGAATTCACCTGTATTTTTTTCTTTCAATAACTATTTTATATCACTATCAGCCATTCCACGTAAGGGTCAACATCAAACTCAAAAA
>JZLH01S0186511.1:0-31941 GCA_001188425.1 Eucidaris tribuloides | reverse complement strand
TGTCACTCAACGTTATTTTATTGACAAAGAAGAATGAAATACATTACATAATACATTATACTTATTGACAGACATATATCCATCCATCTATATAAAAATGAATTCACGGGATCACATATAACAAGTGGTACATTTATTGTAATAAATAACACAATTTGCTATTCTTAATAATGAATAAGAGTATTTGTTGATTGTTTTGGAGTCTTCGGTCACATTACCTCGCCGTATATACCATACAGTCCCCCACGAACATGTGACCACATGTGATTAAAAACAGAAATACACGGGACAAAATGTGAAGAAACATGTTCTCACATGTCTTTATTTTTTTTTTTAGAAAATTACACTTATAAATTCATGTATATACATGTCTATATTCTCTGTCAATATATTGCCCCCATATATTGTAACGAGTCACGAGGATCCTCTATCTATCACCGAATTATAATTCAAACTGAACGAATTTTACCCATAGATGATGACGATAAAATGTGGTACGTTGCAGGTTTCTAAAAATAGAATTTGGAGAAACAAGGATGAATTGTGGTTGTCCACACAAATTAAAGGCAGTGAATCTCATTTGCACACATCCCCGCAGACCAGGAAAAGATAACTCATGCCCTTAGGCTATTGATGAAGGGCATGTCTGCGAAATCTGAGGGCGGGGGAGAGTAATTGCTTAGAATTTGAAAAATGTGAAAGAAAACAATAGCTGTTTAGTGTACGTTCTATGGTAGAAATTTTTTTCTCGCGAGAAAAAAATTCAAATCAGAGTCAAACGGTCACTATAATTCCACTAAAACTGAGTCTCTAGCTCTTATATTTTGCTGAAGGTTCCCAGATGGCATTTTCTTCTAAATGCCATTGTATTTACACAATGTTAATTTTTAGGCATGCAAACGAGATCCACTGCCTTTAACATCACACTTTTATTTTGTTTTTTACGAGCGATGTGTGATTCAAAAAATGGTGTTTTACTCGCGTTCTTAAAGGAAATCCCCTAAACTGAACCTATTATAATCTTGTAAAGTTTTATTCAGTGTTGATTAGTCCCTTCTTTTGTAATCCCTCTTCCCTGATTTCTTTGTTGTTCAAAACTAAATTCATTTGCCAAACATAACGACTATTCTGTGTTTAAAATAACTAAGTGCAAAAACATGGATATAATCCATGGTGCACGTAAATCCGTTCCGCAGGATACGCTGGGGGATCATGGATCGATGAAAAGTTCCCAAATGTTTTGGCCCAAATTTTTGCGGGGACACCAAAATCAAGGGCTATTTCTTTTGAAAAGGGGACACCTACAACGGTGCAAATACCACTATCTGTACCCTAAAATTGGCATTAGGCCCTTATAGGGCTTTCATCTTGATTTACATTTTAGACCTTTCAAATAATGTGTTTCTCGCATCTTTTTGCCCTGTAAAATACTAAAACACTAGATATCATGCATTAGGATTTTGGCCCAGCTTTGGGGTTCTTCATGGCTAGTATCAATGAACGAGCGAGCGAAGCTGATCATGAGGAAATTTTTTCAGGCACCTTTCCGCTGATGACATGTCTATAAGCTGCTGCTTTTTTTTCTAATAACATCTTAATTGAAGTGTGATAATGTTTCTGAACATGTCTCAAATTCAGCAGACTGAAAGACTGATTGACATAATATCATGAAAAATTGGCCGCGAGCAGAGCCTGGAAAAAATTTAAATGGTAAGTTGCTCTAAGTTCGCTTTCAACATTCGCTGGGCACACCGCCCGCGCGCACCTTAAGGATGGCAGTTTACGAAAAGAAAAAAAACCCAGTATCCTTATATACTCAAAAGTGCCGTTGGGTAGCGGACACTCTGAATTAGATATACACGGTGCTCTTAAAATGGGAGAAATACTAAATAAAAGTCATTTGTGCACAGGGTCCGAGGCTTTCATCAGACGGTGATGAAAAAAATTGGACAGACTTGCTGAAAGAAAACGTCTTTTAATTGCACGGCTGCCGTTAGTCTCATGTGAAATATGCTGCGGTTTGCTTTTTACTATTTGTTTTTAGTATAATAATTAATTATGTTTAAATGTTAGTGCTGACATTTTTGAATCGTTACTCTGTGACTCTTGGAATATAGGGATATGGATAGTTATTGCCCATTGGTACCATGGAAAACAGCGTCATATTAGTAATGAACATGAATGATGAGATATTAACTTGGAAACATCAGAATATTCAGAAGCCCAATATCTTTAGCCATTTAAAATAATATTATAATTTAGTAATTGATTGAATATAACACAATAACACGTTATTGAAATAGTGGAGCGCCTTATTATTTGTACAGAACTCCCTCTATCCCGAAAAAGTTAATGCGGATGGGATATATATCCTCAATTCCCCCTCCTCCCTATTTCTCAATATTGACGACAATGTTCTTTTTATTCGAGGCAGTTGGTATATTGCTGTGTCTCTGGCATGATTGTCGGCCAGTATATGCTTCATTTCTAAACGCAATGTTTGGGAATTTGAATAATATAGTTAAAGTCAGGAATATACACAATTTCAAAAATGGTCAGATTTAACTTATACTATCATGAGTGGCAGACTATCTTGAAGCGAGGCCATACGCTTAGGACATTTTCCGGGTCCGAATGTTCAAATATTGCATGGGAAAGTGCAGCGAGGGGAGCGAATGCGTGAGCCGGAGCAGAGCTTTTGCCAGTTTTTTAGATCCAAATTCTAAAGATAAAATTGAACGATGCTAGCATTTTAAGAGGATTTCAGGAGAGATTTTCTCGATAATATAGCTCAATTTATACATTTAGATTTAAATTTAATAATTTTTTTTTATTTTATTGTCTTCGAAGTGGTGGGGGGTCATTGACTTGTACATAGGCCAATCCCCCCGCCTCGAAAGTGGGGGGATATAGACCCCGCATCCCGGGATATTACGCCCAGTAGCATCTGTAATCAGTTCTAAGAAGAATGTACTGAATTTAAAATTATTTTGTCGTATGGAAAATTCGTTTCTTACTCTGTGCTTTACAAGAGAGTTAAGATATAATTTTGTATAGGGCATGATAAGCTTTTTTTAAATCACATTCTTTTTTTAAAGTTGAACCATGATAACGGTAAATACAAATCAAGGGCACAATCTTCAAGCGCGTCAAGTTCTGAACTTTAATTATTTGACGGAGGACGGGAATGAATGAGCATATTTCATTTTGTATAATTATTGCATTTAATCGTATTGACATAATTATCTTTACAGCGAAGCTGCCCCGCTGCACGCCCGTATAGTTACAACATAAATTAATGAGAGTTACGAATCAATATCACAATTTCATATCTCGTCTCCAACGACAGTTTAACAAATAAACATGTATGACTGTTTGAGATTTACGGGGTATTGTTTAATTTTCCCCAATTTTCCCCCACAATAACTCCATATGCACGTCGCACACCCACGCCATTTAATGGGTTTACAATAGCTCTTACAATTTTCCCCACCCGCATACACTTTGAACGGTCACTTCCTTTGTTTTTAGTAAAAACATTGTACACGTCACTGCAAATATTAACAAGCGAAAGTTGTACATAGGGCCCGGAAAAAGCACTAACCTTGAGAACGGAATCAAGGGTTACACTTAATTTCGTCAGAAATTGGTGGTCTTAAAATGAGTTTTTCCCTTTAGACTAACATTAGTCAGAATCAGAAACTAATAACAAGTGAAAATTAAAATCAATTCCCTTACCACCCCATAAAAGTGAAAGAAACAACTTGAGTCCGAGAAAAACTAATTTCACTCTCCCATCTAAGGTATTCTCCCAGTCTTCTAGAGAACCAATATTTGAATCTGTAAACTTATTTTGGGTTTAATTACCATACAGTTAAAAGCTGCCAAAGGAATATTACACGTTTAAAAGTTGCACACATTCAAGTTAATTAATTATGTTATTTATTCGTGTGTTTATTTATCTATTTGTTTAGTCATACATGTATACTAATTTATCTGTACAGATGCTCATGTGAAGTATAATAATAAAAAAAATCAACTCGATTATCTACGAAGACCATGGGTTGACTATTTACAGGTCGATCATCATTGATATCTTTAAATTGTTTTGATTTTGTTTTGATTTGTTTTATTTCGTCTTTCATCAAACGAAATAATCACAATGATTTTAATTACAATCATAAATAATACACATCTGTGTATAGTGCACAACATTGATTCAACATCTTATAGATGACTCAGCCACTCGATTGAATAGAGAAGGGCTTACTAAAAAGCGATGCTTGTATAATTTTTAAGACCCCCTTGCATAATTACAATAAACTGCCTGAGTATGTCAATAGCTCGTTGGTTCTGAGAAGTAAATTAACAAAAATAGTCAAGAAAAGTAATTAGCAAACAAACGAGACAAAGTAATAATTTCATTTGCCAGATGTATATATTTTCAGGAAGTTATGTTCCCTCAGGCTATACCAAGTGGAATTCTGTTTGGTGAGTACCTGCTTGATATTTTATATGTTGCGATAGGGATAATGGCAAAGTTTTCGCATTTTCACTCCATACTTGGAATCATTAGGCTAATCAAGGACACACATTTTTATGATTTCGTTGTAATTATTTTGTTGACCATTTTGAACGTTTTGTAAGACACTTTCTAACTTTTGTATTATTCAGGACAGTATATACTTTTAAAAAACCCTGGGAAAGAAGGACAGTTTAAAGTTTTTAGATCGAAAGAAAAATCGGTTAAAGTTGATTTCCTGGTAAAGTGTAGACGAAGTTATTGAAGAAAGTACTTGGAGTATTGACCACGCATGCGCACAACTCCTTATTCTGTTTATCGAATCGCAAACCTGCACACCTGAATGCCTTCCATCTTCTAAACAGTTCGCTACCAAAACAAAAACCATTTTTATCACGTCCTGAACTGGAAAAGGGTAAGCTAAATGTTGACCTGTCAGTGCTTTGACAGGTGGTGCTTTTCAATCTTTTGATCTAGATTCTATTAATCCCACCCGCTCTTCCATATTTTTGTTTCAGGGACTAAAACAACTCGAGACAATGACCTTCCCAAACAACCCAGAAAAGACACTTGACTGTGACCATCAGTCGAAACCTGTCTGGTCATTACAGTTAGGAACTTCCAGTGTATATTGACAATGGGAAGGACCTCGTTTGGTATCGGAATACCGGTAGGGATTTCCCCCGTATCGAATTTCGCCAATCAACTGCAGAAATGAATCACATATATGGGTGAAATGAACATTTATGGTTAGGAGTAAACAACGCTACAGTAACAATCGGAAGAATGTGGTGGGCGAACTACCTTCCTGATTACCCGGCGTTGCTGCAAGATAAGACAATACAGGATTGATATTATAATGTTTGGCTGTCACGACACGTGGACGGTCTATGATTTTGTTGGTATGAATTACATCTATAAAACTCATGTTAGTAGGTTAGTTGGTCTTGACTTTGGCATTGTGAACTTTGGAGATAAAGCGATGGTGATGAATGTGGAGGTGATGATGATGATGACGATGATGATGGCAGGGAAAGTAGTACATGTGGAAGTAGTAGTAGTAGTGGTAGAAGTAGTAGTAGTAGTAGCAGTAGTCGTAGTAGTCGTAGTCGTAGTAGTCGTAGTAGTAGTAGTAATAGTAGTAATAGTAGTAGTAGTAGTAGTAGTAGTAGTAGTAGTAGTAGTAGTAGTCGTAGTAGTAGTAGTCGTAGTAGTAGTAGTAGTAGTCGTAGTAGTAATAGTAGTAATAGTAGTAGTAGTAGCCGAGTAGTAGTCGTAGTAGTAGTAGTAGTTGTAGTCGTAGTAGTCGTAGTAGTCGTAGTAGTAGTCGTAGTAGTCGTAGTAGTCGTAGTAGTCGTAGTAGTCGTAGTAGTCGTAGTAGTCGTAGTAGTAGTAGTAATGGTAGTCGAGTAGCAGTGGTAGTCGTAGTAGTGGTGATAGTAGTGATATTATTATTATTAGTAGTAGTAGTAGTCGTAGTAGTCGTAGTAGTAGTCGTAGTAGTCGTAGTAGTCGTAGTAGTAGTATGTCAAGAACAATTACAATACAATAATTAAAAAAAATAAGAATTGTTATCACAATATAGATGATGAAATAATGTTTGTGCATAAAGTGTATAAAACTATATACCTTCGCACAAACAGAGCAGGATTTTTGAAGAAAAAAATGGACCACAAACTGACTAAAATTTTACCAAAATGCACAAAATTATTCTCAAGTAAACACTTAATTTCTACGTCAAATTGCGTGATTGTTGTTGTATTTCTATAGTTTAATTTCATTGCAAGTGAAAGTAAAAGGACTAATTTCGCTAGCGAGACAGCGAGCGAGCGGTTGGAAGAAATGTTGAAAGTTTTACTTGTAAAACTATGTGTGGTGTACTCTGATTCAAATTCTTTCCCAATGTGTTTTTTTTTCGAATTCTACTGAATAATAAAACTACAAAGTTGTTATATCAAACAGGTAGGGACTGTTCACAATTTCAACACCGTCGGGTGGTAAAAATCACATTGCTCGGGAAGTGATTGGGTGTGAATTAAGCGATATAAAAGCAATTCGTGGGAGATCCACGGAGTAACGCTGATGCGGCCACCACCAAAACCCCCGACTCACGCCGTCTCGCAGACAACCTACTCAACACCGTTTTAGCTTCTCATCTATTGTACATCAGCGTCGTCGGGGAAACGTCCGCGCTTAATTTCTTCATTTTTATTTTATTTCACTTTGTTTTGGGATCGTGTGGGTGGTTATCACCTCCACTCTTGTTCTGCCATAGTCTCGCATTCAAGTTCAATGTCACCTGGTGCAAAACATTACGGTGCAAGTTCTCGCCCTTATCTGACTGGTCCAAATGCGTGCGAAACAAATACACTCATTATTTCGTGGCACGGATATCAGTCACTTGCAAGAACTAAAGGTTTGAGTCAATGTGTTACGTTGCCATGGTTACGAACAAGAGTTTGGAAGCTTTTTAAAAACTTAAGAACGGCACCGTCATGCAAAGAAACCCACGCGTTGAAATCAAACACTCGGATATGAAATGAACCGAGTTATACATTTTCCTCAGCGTATCATGTCACTAAAATGTTCTCCGTCATGGCATTTTTAAGGCGTCCGTAATATTCTGTCCAAACGATGGCACCCAGATTTATCTCGATAAGTTGGGTGTTTAACCAACCCAGCCCAATCATTATTTCAGCTTTTGTTATTATTTTCATGCATTATCAGTCTTGCAAGTCACTTTTACTTTCGTCACAGGTACAATAATGAGTGGGAACATACATCGAATATGACACCGAGGGAAACCTATATCAATGTAAATCGACCGTTCAGTGTATGTTCAAAGCCGGAACTTGCCATTAAAGTCATGAAAATGAAAGGGCAAGATTGGCAGAAGTTCTCATATAGGACACAACGATACCAGAGTCAAGATTACAGGTTAAGATTTCTTGTGTGAGCATTTCACGGTATTTTCTTCTTTTCAATTAATACCAGAATCTGCTGTGACTTCAAATTTGTTAGCTATGCATGGGTTCAATTTCTATTAAAGCCACTGGCTAACAATGACCACAGTTTAAAAACAAAATGTGAGCTACATAATCCTCTATGCTCTAAGTGTCTTTGATAAGGTCTAAAAACATGAAGCCCCGAAAAATTGTATTTCAAAATGATGATTTAGTGTTTTAAAAAAGTGAAAATCTACACGCACTCAAGTTGACCGGATTTAATGTGTGTAGATCTAGGCTATTTTATCCTCCATCGGAGTGGAAATTGTTTATTCATGCATATCTTGCCAGTGGCAGCATAACTTTATTTTATGAATGTAAAATACTTGACTTCTATCAATTATCTCACTTCATGATTTGTGTGTATATGTATGACCTAATTCATGGTCACATACCAGATGATTTGTCATTATATTGTTCATACGTTGATCATTGTTATGAAACCAGACAAAAAAATTGATAAAGTGATAAAGATCTAGGATTCTGGTTTGTAAAAACAAACGTAGGAAAGCAATGTATCTCACATTCAGGTCCTATAAATTGGAATTTGCTGGAGAACGGTATTAGAAATAGTCCTTCAAGGAACACTTTTCTTAGAAAATTAAAACTAAAATTTCTTGAAGATCATAAATGTCATGATTAATGTCTAATTCAATATAATTATTTAATGTATTACTATATAGTGTAATATGTTCATTTTCATATAAAATGTTTTATGGGACTAACCTAGATTAGCATTACCATGCTATTATTTAGCTCTCATAGTATCAAACGGCTTGGTTTTTATATGTATACTTTCTGTAAATGTTTCTTTTTCTTTTCTTTTTTTCTAAATTATATGTTGTAATTCATTATGTATATGTAAATCTTGTATAATGTCGACTGCAGTTTGATAATAAATTCAAACTTTCCAAACTTTTGCATTCTAGGGTGTTTATTTGTCCTTTTACACACTACTTTGTAGCTCAGATATCAAAGTTTAACATTTTTTGTTACACTGAAGACCACAATGTTAGCCTATTACTTTAAGATCATGTTAATTAATACTGACGAATGAATGCCTAGATCTCCTCAAGTAACAAATTCCAGACTGCATAATAAGGTCTAGTTAGTGTATTTACCTGATCGGTGTTTACGGATGTATGTTTCCATGTATGTTTTGAGGCATTATATGACTTTTTCGATTACGACACTGCCCTTAATTATGTGAACTCATCAATTTTACACTTGATCCTCGAATTGTGTTTCAAAAAATGATCACCATGTTATGAGATGCTGGAGAAAGTTATATTTGGGGCTGAGTCGAACATGGTGTTGACATTGAATCGCCATGAGTGACTGCCAGTCATTTGACTTTGAACGAAATGTCATGACTAAACTGAATAACAAACTTTCTACACCTGATGGCCTTCTGTTGTCCACACTACGGCGACCACAACAACAAAACTAAAAGTGCGTATACCGTACCTGTCTACTTGGTAAAAGAAGAAACATAAGAATTCTAATCACAACTAAAGCCTAGAGTTCATCGGATATTGACAATCCTTCTTTCTAAAAATAATTTGGATTGTTGTCATTGTTATCTTGGTTTGATATAAATAGATAACGTCATATCCCATAATTAAAAGTGGCAATTCTTCCAGAATCACGGATGACATCACAGGTGGTGTCTATTGTATTGAAGTTCACGTCAAAATGTACATTGTCGTGGATCTATTCAATGTTTTGAAAACTGTTACAATTAGTCAGTTTGACCTTTTTCGAAAACTTTAAGGGGAAAATAATGATGACTAATGATTATGTTGATGATGATGATGATGATGATGATGATGATGATGATGATGATGGTTATGATGATGACGATGATGATGATGATGATGATGATGATGATGATGATGATGATGATGAATGTGATTGTAATAATGGTAATGATGATGACTGATGATTTTTGTTCTAGTTATTTTCAATGTTTTCTTCTTCAAATTATTATTAATAACATAATCGTCGCCATCACCACCATCATATTCATTGTTATTATTATCATCCTAATCATTATTATTTTTATTAACATAATCGTCGCCATCACCACCATCATATTCATTGTTATTATTATCATCCTAATCATTATTATCATTATCATCATCATCATCATCATCATCACCACATCATCATCATCGTCATCATCATCATAATCATCATCATTATCATCACCATCATCATCGTCCTCAACCACCATCATCAACCACCATCATCATGTCGCTTTGTAGGTAAATCGTCATCAAGACACGGAGTATGCCTGTAGCACATTCAACCAATGCCAAACCATGTTGTCATTCGACCTATTCATCATTTTTCTTCGTGTCAAAACAGGAGACGCAATATTTCGATCGGGATTAAGACAAAAATTAAGATAAGGCAGAACGCAGAACCACAGACGAAAGTGATTTCAATCACTCATCAATCCTACAACATCAAAACGTCCTTTGTATAATGTTTCGAATTCTCGGTGAACTGCCAAAAATGTCGAATGCGGCAGGAATTTACACATGTACATTCTTTTTCTTTTCCCTCCTATCCTTTCAGGACAACATTTTGATCAATAGCTTGATGGAAAGGAAATTCACTGGCCTTGTTCTGTGTTCTGCCAAAATCAACTCCCACGGTTCGCGTTTCCGCGGTTGACAGAGTAAAACTGACGCATTTCCGTGAAGAGGGGAAAAAATGATCCATCAGAGACATTCTGTGAACAAAGTGGGTTTGTTGTTTGCGCCCTCTTGCGGTTACATGCTACCCAAGCTAAATCTCGCATAACGCGAGTTTGTCCCTAAAATCGTGATTTACGAGACTACACGTTGGCAAAGGCAAAATGGATCCGTCATCAGGGGTGAGTGTTCGACTGTAAACACAAATTTGGCATGGATGGGTTTCTAGTTTTCTTCCCATTGACACTATCTTATACATTTGAGTCGTATTTAGTGAATAAACGTTTGATTTTCATGATCCATGGTGTATTTCACAGCAATGATAACCATTCACACTACGATATAGGTACAACGAGTACGTAGTCCCGTGTATTGGCTTTTGTGTATGTTCGTGGCCAATCAACATGAAAGATGCAAAAAGCGAAGCCGAAAAGTGTTACAAATGAAAATTATCATCGAATGAAAAAGCAAACTAAAACATACTGGAGAACATTTGAGTCACTTACTATTTACATTTTTATTATAACTAGCCTGTTAACATTAATTTTTAATTGTGTTGTCTGTTGTCGTGTTGATATTGATCGACGTGTTCAGCACACCTACTGAAGTATGTGGTCCTATGCAAGCTATATGGACCACATACGGCCAACAGTGCAATAACCTATCAAAGTTTCTACAACGGTGAATGAATGACACTGAAATCACGCTATTTTTTCACGTTTGGCCTATAAATACTAATGAATATTGACAAAATGAATCCCGCTAAGTTAATAAACTTTAAAATTGTCCCAAAAATTCCCATTGGGGGGATTATAAAAAATTACAAAATAAGAAGAGAAAGTTTAGTGACTTACGCCCACGGTTTCGTTCTCTTCCTCACTACAGTAACAATGCGCGTGTCCCGAATTCACACAACGATATAACGATAGCTGCATGCTGCAAAATAGTCTTTTTTCAAGACGTTTTTTGATTTTGCTGAATTTACATTGCAAGATCTCCATGATTAATTACTTCATGAATGGATGGAATAAATTGACATGGATGGACGGAATGAATTGATGTTCGTAGGAAAGGAAGGGAATGGATGGATGTATATGAATGAGTGTTTAAGCGGAATGAATAAATGGATGGATATAACTATAGGAAGGATAGGAATGGTATGATGGAAGAAATGTTGATATGAATGGAATGAAGGAAAGAAGTGATGGATATGACGTGAATTGGGATGAAACAAATTGGCTTGGATGGGTGGAAGCGAAGGAAGGATTTGGAAAGGATGCGTATGCATGGATGGAAGGACATAAGTGGATAGAAAAAATAACTGCGCATGGAATGAATGCGAATCAATTTTATTGCAATACATGTATTTAATAATGTGTTGATATGCATGCGAATATACAATCTTCTTTTCATTCTTGTTTACTTTTTATTTTTTTGATATCATCCTTTTTTTCTTTGACATATGTATACTGGTCTCTGTCTCTGTTTCGTTAATGTCATATGTTGACCGGTTGAGGGCTGTGTTAAGTGTCTATGTATTGTCTGTGGACTGTTGTTGTTTCTGTGAACGTCGTCAAATTCTGTGTTCATATTGAGAAAGTTTACGCGCAATCTGCCTTGGCGGCAGGCTGTAATCTTTTACCGTTTAACACGGGAAATGAACATCAAAAAACAGCGCTTTTGAGTTCCGGCCGTGATTGGCTTAAAATAGGGCAAGTTCCCAAAAATTCTTCAGACGGTATTTTGAAGAGTTTAAAATGTTTTGCTTAAGATGATATCAAATTCACAGTTACTCTAATAGAGGAAACGAGTAGTAATTTTGACTTTAAAATTTTCCTTTTTTCAGATTCTTCAATGGTCGGATTTGTGTCATATTTCCCCCATTTTGGGGGAGGTTGGCTTTGACACACTCAATGGCCCTGTCAAATATTACTGTAGCGTTATATAAAAAATCTTCGGACGGTTTCTGAAAATAGACATTTTTCAGCATTAAGTACATATTACCATATCATATTTTATTCGCGAGCGTGGAAACGGTAGTAATCTCTTAGCGAAACAGCATAATTTTCTCATAATTCGGTGATACGTATTGTGATCACGCCTGTGCATGCACTTCAGCGCCGTGAATGCGACCGCGCCATTGCCGTCCAAATAGCGCGCGTCTGGACGAGACAAAGTGTCAGTTGCAGGCCGGCCAATCAGTAAGCCCCTGTGAATTTCGTTACCCCATAATTACGCCGAAAATTGCCATCTTAGTCAGCAGTACATTACCGATATGTTCGCTTAAACTTGACCGGAATATGTTTAATAATGGAATCAATGGTCACTACTTGAAAAGAGGATATATTTTCCCTTCATTTTAGCGTGTCAAAATTGTTGGAGAGGTAAATAATTTTACGATTGCTATTAAACCCATTGAAAAGTTGTAAGCGAATTTGTTTTGTTTAGTTATTTTCGACTTGGATTATTTTCATCATCTTTTTCACCAAAAATTAAAAGATTGACATCTGGATTCAATTCGTTGAAATTTTTCCTGCCCAAATGATACATTGCTTCGTTTATAAAGCCCAGGTGAGCCACGAAATGATCATTGATTGGATCATGGCCTTTACACGGCGCGCTATAGCTCACGCTGACGTATTTCAGCCTCAAGAGTATGGACTGACATGCTCTCGCTCGTAGTAAGACCAAATGCGCGGTTTCGAAGCGTAAACTTTTCAATAGAGAGTTGCAGCCCCCACACAGTACCGTGTGTGTCTCGTGTACACAGAGACTCACACATTCAGTCATCACACACACAACAACATAGGGCATATACACGCAGACACACACACAACGAATTTACTTGCCTTGCACACAGGGCACCAGAGGCTATTCAGCAGGGCGCAGCGCCCATGACGACTAAATTTTTGACGGCGTTATGGCGACAATTTAGCGTTTCGTTTTCATGGCACAAAATGTGCCAATGGAAGCCAAAATAACTTGGACTAGCAAGCGGCGTTCACTTTAGGATTTATGATTGCACGCGACATCAATAAAAATTCACGGGCCGATTTTAGCTGAACCTCCCGGCCAAAAACGGTACCGCGGGCATGGTCTACTGTATTTACGTACACGTTCGCCACCGTCCAAATATGGTCGCAGGCGAGGCAAGCCGAACAAAGTTATGCAATAACACTAACAGACACCCCATTACTCCCCCGGTATATCCTGTTAACCGTCGGGCATGTTCTACAGCACTACTCTTCAATTTGTTTATTTGATGAAAATAACGTACATTTTGGACAAAATTAATTGAAAACACATGTAAATAAAGCGCGCGCGGCACTCACACTAAAGGGCCAGCCGCCCCACACTATGCGATTTACCGTCGCGACGACTTAAAGATTGGCATCTGAAATAATATCCCGGAAATAAATCAGCGCCAGCCACGTGAACGAAATATAAGCTTTGTATTTATTATTTCGCGAATCCAAGTCGCGTGCAGATCGTACGACAAAGTCGTGTTGCTAGTGCGGTGCTAATAACCATAACTGCAAATCCTATTCAGGGCTGCCACTCAAATTTTGATTTTCCCCCTACGCCGCCACAATGCGTTATTTTCCTCTACGGACACCACTTTCCCCATACGACCTAATTAAAACACAATGTTTTCCCAATACGAACTAATGTTGATTTCATCCTACAAATCTTCACGAATGGACAAATAGGGCGGAATATAATCGGATTTCTTTGGAAAAATTGATCAAAATCCCCTACATCCCCTAACAAAATCATCAAAACCCTTACGTTTCCCCTACGGAAGGTCATTATTCCCAGCCTTAGGTAAATCCCACTACAACCATACAACATGGCCAAAATCCGATTATGGTAAGGGGATTTCCTCTACGATAGATGGCATACCCTTGATTTGCGAGTGCGTTTATGCGGCGCCGGCATGCACCTAGCTTAACTCAGCGCGGTAACAACATACGCATACACAAGTGATCGCAGACCTCCCCGTGAATTGGCCTAATTTGTCCAAAAATGTTTCGTTAATTTTATATCAATGAACAAACAATCGGAGAGATTTCAGGAGCTGTGATGTAAGGATTCGATGCCCAAGATAATGATTTGTTTGATGGTATTATAATCTGCATATGTACTAACTACTTGTACCAGAATTTCCCCTTCATTATGTCAGAGTTTACAACGAAGTCCACAAGAAATAATTACTTGACATTGAATTAAAACGACTGTATACATCAAATTGAGGTCACTCAAAGTCAACGCTGTGGCGCCAGACTTCGGTTTTTACCATTTGAGCATCACAGCCGCAGGATTAGTGCAACTTTCCAAAAATTAGCCAAAAACTCTTCCTGTATTACGGTTTTGGGAGCCTACTTTTGACGGTCAAAAGCATAAGGAATTGGTAAGTCTTTATATTACTGATATCTAAATGTGTTTTAAGTTAAGATGAACTCTTCCAAGTAATTTTCATTTTTTCGGATTTTATATATTCAAGTCTGAAGTACAATGCATTAAATCGTGTAGCAGTCATGGCCAGAAATCGGACAACCGTGCTACTTTATTTTGTACGTGCAGCTATTGGATATCCCCTTGTGTAGGGTGTTTCAGTTGGATATGAACTAGCGATGATTGGATATTATTTGTTTATTAAGTCAAGACAGTGAAATTGAAAAGTTCTGCGGGAAGAGTTCCTTTGGATACTCCCCCTTTAAAAATACTAATAAATATCGAAATATAAATGGCAAAAATCAATATTCAAACTGCACCTCACAGTGATACCTTAACAGATGACCTTCGCTTAAGATGGGTTATGATTGACACGTCAAAAAACATCTATATGAAATACAAATCAGCTGAAATCATAACCAATGTGAAAGATTAATATAATAACACCTCTCACTAAGAGACTCTGGAGCCGTAAAAATATGAGTATTTGGTATAAATCTGGACGTTGAACTTCATCCTTTTACCATTTAGCTCGGCCGAGCAAATTTTTAAAAAAATCTCGCGACGAGTCAAAACTGTTGCACAGATAGCCGTTCCAAAATGGCCGGATCAGCCGATTAGACCAAAGTGCTCATGGGGATAGCGGTCTTGACAATCAGAGGGCTGCGCTCGTCTTGCTACTGCTGCACGAGTTCTGTCGATTCGCATTATTGAGCCAAAATTTGAAACAAATCACAGAGAAGACAACATTCTATAGGTAACATGTTGTTATTAGTTTTTTTCCATAAAACAACAAATTCATGACGTATGGCATCCTCAGACTTTCAACACACCATTTAGTAAGTACTAAACATACACGTTTGTATTGATAAATGAAGTGGAGTAATGGGACTTGCACATACCCTGGCAATCAAATAACCCGAATCTATTTAAGCCTCGTCACACTAATTGACGAATTGGGCATTGCGTACCAGCGAACGGAATTTAGAAAAAATTCTTAATACGCCGAGAGCATTCCAAGCCGAGGATGAATTCCGTATGGAGTGAATTCAACCGAATCGGACATACTGACAGGAATCAAACGAATTAAAACGTCTCCATCACCATTTTCATAACGTATCATTAACTTACAGACAGCGATCTCATAATGAACGACTAACGAGCTTTGCGTACGCCACGCGTACAGTCTGCGAATTCAAAGTCGATCACATGGTGTCTGTGTGCATTTTACGAAAATATACCTTCTTGAAACTCAGCGTCAATTTGTCCTATCATTATTGAGTTTGGGGTATCTAATTTCTCCAGTATGCCGAAATCCAGGAGACCAAGATTTGTATTTGTAGAGTACAGGTATTCAAAAGGAGAACCAAAATTACTCATATGCGTATATATTCCAGGGCAAATTGACATGAAGGCCACATTTACCCCAATTTAATATTCGCGTGAGAAAAAATAGTAAAAACCTGAAATCTGGCCAATGGCCTAAGTAATGATAAGCTCATATTTTGCAAACGTGTTGTACATTGGTGATTTACTGTCCCAAAAGAATAAACTTATCAAATTTCATGGTAACTAAATAGGGATTTTTTAATTAAAATATTCTTCTTTTCTTTATGGATCATTAATGAAATTCTGGGAATTGAGTAATGTAGAATTTTCACCTGTTTGTAATTCTGAAACAGGTTTGTAAAACTGTTATAAGGAATGGACAGAATATTTTATCAGGATGTGTGTTGAAACTTTTTTTTCTTCCGGAGAGATAAAAATCTGATAAAATCTGGTCATTTGAACAGAAGATTTTTCCCCTACGGTGTGAATGAATATATACCGAATTCGATAACAACAATTTTCATCTATTACCAGAGACATTTTCCATTAGTACATGTAGGCCCTACACACATTTTAAGCATCAAATATCCATGGGGTAAGGTGTGCAATTTTCTTGCGCAAACACAGACACAGACACAGACACACACACACACACACACACACACACACACACACACACACACACACACAGACACACACACACAAACACACACACACACACACTCATAGACACACACACAAACACACACACACACACACACACGCACACACAGACACACACACACAAACACACACACACAAACTCATAGACACACACACAACACACACACACACACACACACACACACGCACACACACACACACACACACACACACACACACACACACACACATACAAACACACCCAGATACATGAAGCAACATCAGCATAAGCATGATAAGCCAACATGGATAGACATGAGAAGTAAATTAATTTTCAATTCGCTACCAACAACGCAAAACGTTCGCAAGAAAGGGCCTCACTTATGGTAGATCAATGGAAATGTATTGGTGACTTATCGCTTCCGTCTCCTGTTAACGGAATAAAACTCGCATTGCAACATTCAGAGCGTACGCGCTGCGTTATTGGTTCGTACTGTTGGCATAGTCGATAAATTTTATAGCATGCTTAAAATTTTTCAGCGGTAACGGAACGAACAACAAGTACTGTTGCGTATTTAAAACGGAATAGCAACGACGTCACAACGATCCCCAAACGAACTGATAGCATGTGCGACGAATGTTCAAAATGTTTCATTCGGCAAGGAACGCAATGCCAATTCGTCATTAGTGGACGAGGCCTTTACGTAGACCTCAGAACAAGAAAATGAAAATATTGATGTTGAAGAAAGAATTTTACAGAAATTCAGTCATTTTGATGGAGTCCATCTCCATCGCATCGCGATTTATTCCATCAGTAAAATAAAGCCAGAAATTTTGCTAATTTTGAGATAGCGCCACCAACTAGGTGAAACTATAGTCTGTATCTTGGACAAATATATTGTGAGAGCCAGCTTGTGTCAGCATTCTCTCGTGGCGCAATGGCATAGGGCGCAGGTAAGTCATGTCAGTTGGCACGGGTTCGAATCCGATCCCGACCCCGTGATAAAAAAAGGTAACTAAAAAATAGCGAAGTAGGAATTAGGGTTAGGGTAAGGTTGGTGTTACTGTCAGGGATGAAGAAAAACATGAAACTGTGTTATTTTTGCAATTTCAAGGGGGGTGATCAAAGGAAGTCTTTCCAAGCTCTGAGACATTCTGAGCTATTGTCATTATACTAGAGTAATCTACCCATGATTTGACCACATAGCATTTTCAAGGTAATATCTTTGTTTCTATTAACATTAATAAAGTAATGCAAGGAGGTTAGATTATAGATTCTAGGTCTACCGGTAATTCTGG
This sequence comes from Eucidaris tribuloides, assembly GCA_001188425.1. Taxonomy (NCBI): domain Eukaryota; kingdom Metazoa; phylum Echinodermata; class Echinoidea; order Cidaroida; family Cidaridae; genus Eucidaris; species Eucidaris tribuloides. The sequence continues at coordinate 13,987 of JZLH01S0186511.1, read as the reverse complement.
GTTTTACTTAATTAGGGATCTAAAGTAGATCTATTAGACCCTGAGTATAGGTTGCTGACTTCAGTGTGTGTAGCTTATTTTGTCAGTAGATAGTGATACGTTGATGGAATAAACTGCAAATCTGCAGAACTGTGCAGGTACGTACTGCAGGATGTTTAATGTTCTTGTAATTTCATTTGATGTTGAACTCGTCTACAGTTGGGTAAAACTCTTGCATGCCCTTGTACCATTTAATAACCACTACAAGCTACAGCAACTATGCACTCTGTTAAATGTATTGGCTTACATTTACCACAGTTAAAAAAATCTGAGCCACGTGATTTCCCATGCTACCAGTGTCTTTGATGAGGTCTAAAAATGAAGCCCTGAAAAAATTGTATTTCAAAATGATTATTTAGTGCTTTAAAAAGTGAAAATCGTAAGTTGACTAGATTCACTTGCCCATTTCCTCCCATAGATTTACTGTGTGTACACCAAGGCTATTAAAACTCGCCCCGAGTTTTAATTGTTTATTCATGCTGATGCATAACTTGCCATTGGCAGTGTAACTTTCCAAACTTTTGTATTCTAGGGTGTTTATTTGTCCATTTGAACACTACTATGTAGCTCAGATATCAAAGTTTGACAATTTTTTTAAATTGAAGCTCCACAATGTTAGCCTATCACTTTAAACAAATAGACCTCCTATTCACAAAGTGCTAAATTTGGTATCAATGTTGATGCTTCTCTAAATAGTTAGCAAATTTACATGGTAACACTGACCAAAGAATTTAGATTTTAGAAGTCGGAATTCTTTTTCTTAATTTCTTGTTTAATTGCTATCAATTAAATAAATCAGGGAGCAGGGAGCAGATTGTGGAAAACTTGGAAAGTTGGAGGTATGTTCTAGACAGAAGGGGAATGAAAGTTAGCTGGACAAAACCAAAGTATATACATGTACTTGTATGTAAATGAGGTGGTAGCTGAAGGTATGGTGAAAACACAAGGTGTAGAAATAGCAAAGTTAGAAACTTTAAGTAATTCAGGCTCAACAGACAACATTGCAAAGCATGAATGGGGACTGTTACAGGGAAGTAAATAGATTCCAGGCAGGTTGGAATGAGTGCATGAGAGGGACAAGAGTGATGTGTGACAGAAGGGTATCAGCCAGAACCAAGGGGAATAGGACAGTGATTATAATACACCAACCATAATGTACGGGCTTGAGACAGTGTAACAGTGCACCCCTGTACCTATCACAAAAAGGCAGGAAGGAGAGTTTGATGAAGCAGAGTTGAAGATGCTGCAATTTTCTTTGGGAGTGACAAGAAGGGACTGGATTAGGAATGATTCTGTGTGAGGAACAGCATATGTGGGAAGGTTTCAGGATAAGGCAAGAGAGGGAAGGCTGCGGAGGTTTGGACATTTCCAAAGGAGAGGTGTAGGGTGCACACTGCACAGGGAGAAATATGTTGGAAATGGTGCCACCAGGAAAAAAGAGAGGTAGGCCAAAAAGGATGTTTGTGGATGTGGTAAGAGAGGATGTACTTGGTGTGACAGAGGAGATGTCACATAAGAGATTGCGATGGAGAAATTACATTCGCTGTGGTGAATCTGGCAACCCCCAATTTATTGGTTTATTATTAATTCATTGCATTGCAGCCAGAGGCTGAATTGTACAAGTTTGATTACATACAAAATTACATAAATGCATGAAATATACAATTATAAAAATTAATTGGCATGTCTTTCGAATATCTAAATTTGAGAAGTGTTGCATTTGATTATTTGAATTCTTGCTAGGTCTTAACCCTATCTGGCCCGGGGGGGGGGGGGGGGGCTAAAAAAGCCCCCCCCCCCCTCGACAAAGTTTGCGACCATTCCGCGCTCGCGAATTTTTGACCGCGTCGCTCGCTGACTTTTTACTTTCAAGTCTTGCGCATCTTTTGAGACCAAATTTGCGGCGTCTGGGTACGCGGTTCGGAGTTACGCAACTTTTCGTACTTGCATGTCACACCAAAAATCGCTTAAAAACATGAAATCGTTGTGTTATTTCAATGTAAATTGTGTTTTCAGCCCAAATTCATAAATGTATGATTATTTTTACTTTCACTGATTGAAATTAACTAATTTTATGCTGTTTATGATCGCAAAAGTGTCCCGAGAAATTTCATCAAAAAAACAATAAAAAACAAAAGGTCGCAAAAACAAGGAAATACATAAGAAATTCATGAAACAATAAAATACATAAGAATTAATTCTGATTCAGCATTTTTTTTGACAGATAATTGTTAGAATGTCAAAAAGAATATTATCACCAAAAATTAGCATTCTGTGAGCTGTTTAAAGGGAGTATAGGCAAAATATGATTTTATACATAAATATGCATAATTAATTCTTAAAATAGAAGATAATTATTTTTCAACAATCTAACTATACAGTCTTGGAGATTACGTCCGGCTCTATGCACGTGGCAAATTTTCGCGGCGATCGCGCGATCCGCGGCCGAGATCTGAGGGGGGGGGCCAAATAAGCCCCCCCCCCCGGGCTATGCAATTTCAAAAAGCCCGGGCTGATTAGGGTTAAAGGTATTGGCTAACAACACAGTTAAAAAATCTAAGCCACATGATTCCCTATGCTACCAGTGGTCTTTGATGAGGCCTAAAATGAAGCAATAAAAAAAATGTATTTCAAAATGATTATTTAATGCTTTAATATGTGAAAATCGTAAGTTGACCGGATTCACTTGCCCATTTCCTCCCATAGACTTCCTGCGTGTACACGTAGGCTATTAAAACTCGCCCCGAGTTTTAATTGTTTATTCATGCATAACTTGCCATTGGCAGTGTAAATTTCCAAACTTTTGATTCTAGGGTGTTTATTTGTCCATTTGAACACTACTGTGTACCTCAGATATCAAAGTTTGACAATTTTTTAATTTTGAAGCTCACAATGTTAGCCTATCACTTTAATTCTCAGAATAATTTGTAGCTTTATAATATAATAAAGAAAAAACATACTAATAAGGAGCTACCAGAGCAGTATGTTCTAATGTTTTATGCCTCCGCCCCGTAAGGGAGCCTGGAGGCATTATGTTTTCGGTTTGTCCGTCCGTACGTCCGTTCGTCCGTGCGTCCGTTGCGTCCACACTTTTCTGTGAACAAGATTGCTGAAGTACCGTTGGAGGGATTTTGATGATACTTGGACCAAGGATGGACCACTAAGCAAGGATGAATTGATTAGATTTTGGAACAATCCGTCAAGGGTCAAAGGTCAAAGGTCAATGAACTTTGTCCTAAAATGCCATTTTCTGCCTATAACTCCAGTTAGGATGTGCTCACTGTTGATAAAATTGGTGGTTGGATTAAGAAACAAAGACAATATTTAGGTAGAGTCACAGGGGTCAAAGGTCAAGGTAAAGGTCAAAGGTCAATGAACTTTGCCCCAAAATGTTATTTCCTGCCTATACTTCAGTTAGGAGTGCTCACTGCTGATGTAATTGGTGATTAGGTTCAAAACAAAAAAAAAAATATTTTGGTAGAGTCACAGGGTCAAAGGTCAAGGTCAAGGGTCAAAAGGTCAATGAACTTTGTCCCAAAATGCCATTTTCTACATATAAGTTCCTTAAGGAGTGCTCACTGCTGTTGTTAATTTGGCAGTTAGGTTCAAAAGTAAAAGGCAAAATATTTTGGTAGAGTCACAGGGGTCAATGGTGAAGGTTCAAGGGTCAAAGGTCAATGAACTTTGTCCCAAAATGTCATTTTCTGGCCTATACCTCAGTTTAAAAGTGTTCACTGTTGATGCAATTTGGTGGTTAGGTTCAAAACCAAAAGAAAAAATATTTGGTTGAGTCACAGGGTCAAAGTTCAAGTTGAAGGGTCAAAGGTCAATGAACTTTGTCCCAAAATGCCATTTTCTGCCTATAATTTCAGTAAGGAGTGCTCAGTGTTGATGTAATTTGGCGGTTAGGTTCAACACAAACGACAAATATTTTTGGTAGAGTCAAAGGAGTCAGGTCAGGGTCAAGGGTCAAAGGTCAAATGAACTTTGTCCCAAAATGCCATTTTCTGCGTATAAGTTCAGTAAGGAGTGTTGATGTAATTTGGTGGTTTAGCTGCTACATAGTGGGTGCACTGGGCGGAGGCATACCCATCGACTGCGCGAGTCGAACTTCTCTAGTTTAATTTTTAATGTAAATTTAAAAAAGATGAAGAAATAATTCTGAAAAAGTATGATAGCATTAACGAACATACACTGGTCAGGAGTTCCCATTCATAGAGTGCATATTTTGATTGATAGGTGATTAAGTTTATGGATTATTATTATTCATGCGTTTATTTTAAATAAAAGTATATAGAAAAGTATCCATTAAAAATACAGTAGGGCGATTCCGTGCTAAAACTTGAAAAAACGCTTAAATTTAAAATTGCTTCTAGCTGACAACTAGTGTGATAACATTTTTGGTTAATACCTAAACCATCTGGAACAGGTCAGTTTGGGTGCAAGATTGTCTCAAAAGTCTATTTTTGGGGTGAAATTGTGAAAATTTGATATTTTATTGAAATTTCACAAGTTTTACAGTATGTATGAAAATGTGTATACACTAGATCTTAGAACTACTGAACAATCTTTTAGATACTGTGAGTCAAGTAGTTGGATGTCCCCTTGATAGCTGACTATGTTTACAAAAATATTCTCATTCCTACTTAAACTTAAGTGTCATTATTTCGGCAAGCCCTACCATAAGTGTCCCGTACAACACAATAAACTTAAAAAAGTTTTTGATTGTGCTTGTGTTTCAGGGGCTACAAGCTTATAGTACATAATTCTCTAAATTGGTGATGTAAGTAGTCATATGATACCATAAATTAGGATTTACTTCATGTATCTTCTATTAATAACATCATCAACTTTGTCCCCTACGACACAATTTTGTGTCGTACGGACATTTTTCTGTGTCGTACGGGACATGTCCCTGGCTACAGAGGTTATTTTTCAAAGTTTAATGATTTAAATTAAATTTTATAAATTTATCATATTTGAACCTATTCATCCTTTCATCTGGATAAAAATTTATGCCCTTACACCATGTTTTTTCATTTGTAATCTGTTATAGCACCTATTCCCCAGCTTTCTTTAAGTATAGGCCTACTGGCCTAGTTAACAAATTCAAAGTGGAGAGGAAGGGAAAAGGAATAGGGGGGTCTAGAGATGTATCCAAACATTTATGTACTGCCTCAGAACACATTAGGTTGTATACTTGCAGAAATATTTGTCTAAAATATTAAGTGTGTTGTACAGGACAAAATTGTGTCGTACGGACATGGGAAGCGCACCATTTCCTATGTCCCGTACGACACATTTTGTCCTGTACAACATACTTAATATTTCCAAAGATTTTTGCAATTCTTATGATGTGTATACATTTTAAGTGTCAGTTTAATCGCTTTGTAATGAAATATTTCCAAATAAGACAAATGCAGTGTTTTTATTGATGTAAGCTAGGTAATTATGGAATTGTTTCAGAGATGTCCCGTACGACACTTTTTGATGTCGCCGTACGACACTGCGTTCTTGAAGATATTTGCCTTAAGCATTTTTGTGTTCAGACATTTTCAAAATTATAGCTGCTATAAAAGTAGTCTTCAGTATTTGTCTCATTGATTTAGTAGAGATTCAGTCATTTTTATTCATGCAACTCACAGAGTTTTGGACATAAACTTCAATTTTCAGAAACTTGACTTTCTCTGCGTCCCGTACGACACGCAACATTTTCATCTCTAATTCACCCATAAAGAACAAATTTTGATTGGTTGTCATTACTTCAATAGGGTACCACTAGTACTTTATAATTACCATAAAACAAATCTTCATCGCTCAAGCATTTTGCCATGAGACTTGAAAATATTCTCTAAATGTCCGTACGACACGCACGGAATCGCCCAGTACAAGCAATTAAAATACATTAGAACATAATAGTGGCCGTCGTCGACAGACGACAGGTCTTCTGTCCGAAAACTTGTCGACATAACAGTATTTTGACTGAAAGACGATATATCGACAGAGATTTTATCTTACCGACAACAACACACAGGGTATCAAAGTAATAAATCAGGACCTAACAATGTCATCTCCGCAGCCAGTCACTTTTCAAAGCAAGCATTTTTTCTTTCTCACACTTGCAGAAGGTTATAGAAAATGAGAACCATTGTTCTGAGTGTAATCTTCACCATAAGAATCTTGGTTCCCGGAAATTGATGATGTGGTCAAGCCACAAAGTTCAAAATTCCACTGCGCTTTCAATAGCGATGTCAGTCATCACTGGGGCCCCTGGCAGGCTGATTATCCCCTGTAGTATGTAGCCACTAGGCTGGGACAAAAAAAAAAATTGATTAATCGAATTAATCGATTACCTTTTTGCCGATTGGTATTCGAATACGACTTTAAAATGAATCGATTAATCGTCGGTGACGAATAGTCTAAATGCCTTAGCTGAAACTCAAATACAGTAACTTGATTGTTTACAAATTAAAAAAAATATTTAGATATCAATATTCAAAGTAAGGGAAACATTTTTAGCATGATCAGAACCCAAATATATCATTTCTTAAATGGAAAATAACGATCAAGAACAGTGGATTTCCAATGGCGACACGTAAATTCGGCCATCCGTACCATCCCTGCGGGCATCACTGTGGAAAATATATTTGCCAACGCAAAAAGAAGAGTTGAAATGTCGGTTTTGAAAAACAGAAATGTCAAAATACCGTCAATTTTTACATATTCTTTCCTTTGCTGACGTTACTTTTTCCGAAAATACATTGCTGTCATGTATTCGGAAACTTGATTCTTCTACGGCTATTGGAAGTTTATCGTACACAGTCGCCATCTTGGTTAACCAAAATATCCGTTTACCCAAATATCCATGTATCCGTTTCCCGCACTGTGGCAGTGTGGATACGCGGATATTTTGGTAAACGGATATTTTGCTAAGCTAAAATGGCAGCGCGCTCGCGCAAGGTAGTAGCGATGTTGATGCATGAAAGAATTTTATTCGAACAACAAATGTTGATTTTTAATGTGCCACCATGGGGTAAGACAACATCTTCGTTTTGGCGCTGTTATTTTTTCATTCTCAACTTTTATCTGCTAACCTCGCTAACACAGATAGATTCCAACTGTTAGTCATTTTGTCCTTAGTCCCATGTATGTAGAGTCTAACGTTACTTGTTTTCGCATAATAGATCTAGACCTCTACTTGTTATTTTTTTTTGTATTCTGACTAATCGAATAATTCGATTAATTCGATTACTTTTCCAGTCAACTAATCGATTATCAAAATCGATATTCGACCCAGGCCTAGTAGCCACAATACTGGTGTATTTAAACATGAATAGGTACGGTGGTGTAAGACTGCATTATGAATGTCCCAATTAATCAGACCATTGTTGTGTCGACAGCTGTGTCTGTCGGCTAAATATTGGAGGTGACATGTGGGAAGAGAAATTTCTATTTGACGACAGCCCTAGAACATAATTAAAGGTGCGTTTACCCAAACGTGATGGATTACAAGTTAAATGAAGTATTATTTTGATATTTGGCTATCATCATTGCACAACAACCATTCCCAACACATTAAATGATGAGTTTGTGCTATTTTGAGGAAAACATATGGAAAAAAATGAAGTTAAAAGCCATGTTTCAGATGTATCACAGAATAAAAACAAAAATGATGAGTATAGTCGTACTTAATGGGTGAAATACTTACATGTAATATAAAAGGTGGATTAAAATTCGTATTATATCACAAACAGGATGGTAAGAGGCAGATGTACCATTTATGAGTTAGCATTTAACAACCTTATTAGGTAGGGAAGAGTGCTTCTTTTGTAGTGCTTCATTCTGTAAACGATGTTTCATAACAATAGTTGTTATGGAATGCACAACGGTTTAATCCAATGTCGAGGGTGGCAGCCAATGGTTTATGGGAATAGTCGAAAGACAGAAGAAGAAGACTGATTAATAAATCATAACATAAATCATACAAATCAAAGAAAGTATTTACTGATACATTACTGGACAGAGTCAGCACTTACATGTCAATATACATGTAGACTTCTATGGAGCAGTCACTAAACATAAAATTATTAAGCCTGCAATATCTCGGGTATGGTAATAACTGGGTACCCGATATTGAAAACCAGTACCAGAAAAAAAATGAAATAAAGTCGTGCATGGCACTGCACTACTGCCCAGAAAATCCCCCTTAGGATGAGGGGCAAATGTAGAGAAAAGTGGTAATAATCACACTATTTGTTTCAGTGTAGGAAATACACTGGGGCTGAGGTCGATTTAGCCCCCAAAATTAACAATTTAAGAACTATGTTGAACATGTTGAAGATGGCAGCTTATAGAACACAGAAGAATTGAGAGGTAGAAGTGGAAAATCACAATTGAGACTTGAAAACAAAACAAAATAAAAGATTGATTTAAAAAAAAAGTATTACATGTATTATTAAGTCCAGGGCTGTAAAAACTATCAAGGAGAAAAAAACAAAACAAGAACAGCTACAATGACAGTAACTCTTGCTCTTGCCATCCTTATATGTACATACACACTGGAAAATTACTTCTGCAGTGCAAATCATCCTTCTGTCATATTGTATATTGACTGTATGATAGTCAGGTCATCATCATTGTCGTCGTTGTCTTCTTCTTCTTCTTTCTGTGTTCTGCCGGGAACAAAAACATTTTTCCAGTGCTCTCACGCAGACTCTGTCGCAACGATGTGCCCATAACCAAGCAAGGTATAAAAGAAAGAACCTGTTGAAATTCTGCAGGATACCATTGTGTGTACACGTCTGGCTGAAGTTGGCACAGAAAGTATTTATGCATTGTATGTTTATGTAACTATTAATAAAAATGTGTTGCAGGAAGGACAAATATCCAAAATTAAACTGACACAATTTGCAATTTCGTTGAAAAGATGACTATCTTTGTGCCACTGGGGTACATTAGTCAACTGTCAGTTTTCGACTTCTCTTTTGTTTGTCGATTAAATGCCACTTAGTCTTGTTCAATTCATGTGTCTTGGTTTATGCTGAGAATATGACTAAAAGGAAATCCACTAAATATTTTGAAAACAAAGTTGTTACCTGCTGTAGATATTTTCTTTTTATTTGGACAATTGAGCTCAATAGCTCTTGAATAGTGATGCCCAGAAAACAGTGCATTCATCCACAATACTTAGTAGCTTGCACTCCTTGCAGTGTATTATACAATTTTGAGAGGTGCTGAAAGCCAGAGTCTTTCAACAATTTCCCTGTCGTTATTATAGACATAATGTCTGGTTTTGACAGGACTTTAGAGAAGGGATAAGAAAATGAGTACAGGGAGAGCAAAAAGACAAGTGGCTGCTCATATGAGAATCTTAAAGTTCTTATGAGGAGTTCCTGTGTAAAGAATGCAGAGGAAGGAAACAGGGGCTGGGTTTCGTCTAGACGCGAAAACAGTTCTGAGACCCAGCTTAGCGCACACATGCGTTTTGTGACAGGGCATCCAGTATCTTGAGTCTTGAAAGGAGAATGTTGATTATGACATACTCTTGTTGGAGACTCAGGGAGGGGGAAGACGGATGATCACTATCGTCGTGAATCATAATTCCGCAGGGTCTGTCGTTAATCCGCAATTTATACAGGTGTGTGCCGTGGGGCTGGCCAAGCACTACACAGGTTGGTTTTGAACAGGGAGGAAAATAATAAATAAAAAAAGGCAGGAGGAACACATCGAGTTATCAAACCATAGGTGAAAGGATGGACTTTGAAGTTCACTTCATGAAGTTTCCTTTGTAATATTTTCTACATTACATCATCCTAAAAAGAGTCCCAATATTTGATAATGGCAGCTGCAAAAGTTATCATGCCATGATACTTGGGTTAAATATTGTGACATTGGCATTACTTTATGTTGGCTTTGGTTTTCAGGAGCCTATTGGTTAAATCTCCATTTTTTCCTGTAACATCTTGGAAAGCAAATTTGACAAGAAGACAATATTGCTCTAAGCAGATCTCATCGCATTAAAAAATTCTCCATAGCTTTTGGTAAGAACGTTGTTGCCATGATATCTTTAAACCTGGTGAACCTGATGAAGATGGTGTTAGTATTTTGAAGAATTTTTCAGCACTTAAACGTAGCAATATTTCTATCATATTAAAAGTTCTCATCAAAGGAAATTACCTCAAACAGTGCTAGAGCACCAATTGATTAGCTATGATGCCATTTGTACACATTGTTGTAAGAATTTGTCTTGAATTGTGTTATAAAATCTGAAATGATGACTTGCATTGTCCAAAGGTGGTTTCAGAGAGAAAAAAGGGCAGGAATTTAGGCTCAAAAAATTGCCAGATAGTAGGCAAGATCTCATTGCTTTGCAATTTATTGAATTGACTGATTTTGGGATGTGGGAAAAGGAATATTATTTATTACCCTCTTATTGAGTAAACTTATGACATTGCAGCAGAACTTGGTGGGAACTGGGAACATTGGCCAAAACTACTTCATGTTTGTCTGGAAATTATTCAGGAAGCTATGAGAAATAGTAGGTTGTGGAGGAAGGTTGTCTATACTCTGTGTGTACGTGTCTTGACAAAAACGTGTCTACTCTGTCTATCAAGAGAGGCAGAATTGTGCTTGATTGACTGTTACTGTATACCTGTGTTTGAAGGGCTACACAAGTTCCTAATCACCGACTATTTGCTAAGGGACATGGGTTATTAATTTCCTTTCTACCCAAGTTATGCTATTAAAGAAATATTCTTCAACCCAATTTGGTCAGCGTTCCATAGACATCGAGGTACTCCTTCTTGTTCCTGTTTTGAGGCAGTATAGTTCTGACAAGCTATAAGTTCTTGTCTGCCACTTAAGGAGATTGATGCAGAAAATAGCCCAATGTTTGAATTCCTTGTTCGATGATTAAATGTGAAACAGATTATTTATGTCCCCGTTATGCCAGCCCAGTCTTCCTGTAATTTTGATGCGGTAAAAAGAAGAGTAGAAATTATAAAAATTCCTGCACACACCTTATCAAATGAAATGGGATTTTTTTGTGTTGCGGCAATTGCACCTTGGTTGCAGTTATCTGTTGTGCGACTTGTGTCCTAGATACTTTAGGTCTCATAAATAGTATTGACCCGAAAGTTTTGGTTCATTGAGGGAGAACTTATTACTTACCAGACTTCCTTAGTCCTTTGTATAGTCTGGTGCACCCAACCCAGTTTCTTGAGTGCATGTCAGAAAGTGACTTCAGAACATGAGAAATGGTGTCAGAGTGTAAAACAAATGTATGGTGACTAAATAGCCATTTTGCTTCTTTGTTCAACTTGTTGAGTACTATGGCACTACAAACAGAAAAATAACAATAAAAAATTCAAAATATTGTCAATGCATACTACGTTAGTTGAAATGAGGAAGGAGATCCCCAAACCTCTTGTGTACATTTTTTTAACACACGAATAGCTATTTCTTTCACATTTCAACATGGTTAACATATTGCTAAAAGATGTTGTAGATAGTAGATACTGTACTTGATTTCTTTGTAGTTTCTGTCAGTTTGTGACATTGACAGTAAGAATATTATACTTGAATAGACCTTCAATGTTATATTAATAATGCTTACCTGTAAAATCACTTGGTAATAACATTCCTATTTTCCCCAATTCCCTCCCCACCTCCAAGTAATTCAGTGACCTCCCTTTGAGTTCATTGTCAGAAAGTCCAGCCATCTGAAATCAACATGTTATCCAGCAGTTTAATAATTCCCTACAAATTGTTGACTTTGTTTGCCAAATGATGTTTCACAATATTGGATGATTCATTATTTCCCCCAACATGCACATCATGGGTGGTGTTTGGTTTGCCCTGACTGTTCTAGCAATGTGCGGCATGCTCCATTGTCATGGTCAGAACAGCTGCGCTTTCTTGGAATGAAAACAAAAACTATTATTGGTATCATAGTTTGTGACTGGCCTTGATGTGGTTCTGTGGCAGTACACCTTGCCGTTGTGACTCATGCCAGTCAACTCCCCTGGCTGTTTCCCACCCAGATTTTCTTTACCGATTTCCTGCATCTTTTGCAATAACCCCTGTCCACTGATTTCTACTGATTCCCCACACTATCCCCAACTCTGTTCCCCACCCTTTTCTTACCTTTTTCCTCTACCCTTCCCCTCTGTTCTCCCAACTGTTCTCTTCTGATCCGAAACTTATCCCCATGCTCTCCCATACTCCCCCACCCCTTTTCTCACCCTTTTCTCTCTATTTTCTCTTACTTGTTTGCCAAACCCTTCTCCAAATCTTCATTTATGTTCCATATTGTCCCTATACTCGATACCCCTCTCTTTTCCCTCCTGTTCCCACTCTTCCTATATAGATCGTTCCCCAAACCCTACTCCTGATCCCAACTCATTCCTCACACTCATCTATACTCTGTTCCCCACCCCTTTCCCCCCACCTTTCCTCCTGCCTTTCCCACACTCTCTTCCTCCTTTTGAATTATTTCTTATTTTAAAACTGGATTTTCTTGATGCAATCAGGGTTGAGTATACCCAGAATGTAGCATGAAAAAATTGTTATCACAAATCTTACAGACAGCTTGTGCCCGCAGAACAATTCCAGTTCGGAAGTTAACAATAAACCTTGCTCATTTTCAAAGTTTACATGGATAAGGAAATCTCTATAAGGAAACACAGAAGCAAGATTTTTTGTATATTTGGTTTTTGGCCAATGGGAGAGGAATTTTTCAGTTACTTTGTTATTTCAATGAATTTATAAAGATACAAGAAGTCAGAACAAGGTCTACTTTTCTACCTGTCTGCTTTATCACGTGGAAACACGGCATCAAGATTGGAAAAGATTGTCCTGCTTTTGTTGATTGTAGAGTCAACAAGGAGGTTTCCTCAAGTGGGACAAAAATATACTTTGGGATGTTTTAAATCTTGGGATTCCTGCAACCTTTTGTCATGTTTTTCCCATTTATTTGCTTGTTATCGTAGTGCATTTTATATTTTTACCTGAAACAAGAAGATTGTTGATAGAAAGTCTAAATATAAAAGTTGGCAAGGTGTTCATTTTACTTGTTGGTACTTTGTTATAAAAGAGTGTGGTTGACTAAACTTTGAAAAGGAAGTTGTTTAAGATTAGGGGGAGGAAAGGGGTGGGAAGAAGTGCCGATATCGACTTCAGTGAAAGCCCGTTCACCTTCATGTAATTATGTACAGCAGCGGCAGTCACGTGAATAATATTCACGCCTGAATCGCCTGATTGACACGTAGTAAGGCGGTGTTCACACATGAATTCTTTCATGTCATTGTGACTGCTTTTACACGAGTGTAAATTTCAGATATCATTTTGTAATAGGACATGTTTTTACCAGCATTCATCCATGTAGGACATTTTTTTGACAGGATGTATTCACACTTGTCTTATGAGCATTATCAATACATCAAAGATAATCTGGAGTACTGGTTGATAATGGAAAAGCTTTCGTCAGAGTTCCCCATTTTGTTGGTTTCCAGGTGAAAGCATATTACATTTGCATGATAATATTGGGAATAGTTAATTTCAAATGTGATAATAGTTATGATTGGCAGTTTGAATGGTTGAATTTTCCATTGCTGGTCCTACTGTTGCAATATTTACTATAAGTATTGTCCTACACATAGATTTCTGTGTAGTACTTTGGGAGCATGATAATTTGGGCATAGGTTTTGTTGAAAATAATAATAATAATAATGAAACAGTTTTGTATAGCGCATAATACATAGGCAAAATAGCATGTCTCTAAGCGCTTGTTACAAAAGGAGTGGAGATGATGCACTGGGTTCGTAATTGTTTACAAAATGCTATTGTGTTTTCAAGCTATTTCTAAAGTTTTTGTGTATTTGTATATTCCTAAGATATTCTGGCAGATTATTCCTTGAAACAGCGGCTGCATATATGAAAATGATCTTTC
>JZLH01S0186474.1:4144-19425 GCA_001188425.1 Eucidaris tribuloides | reverse complement strand
TCACCGTAGGTAGTAGGGGCTGCCGTAGTGCTTGGCATGATGGAACCGTCTTCAGATGTCATTGTGGAAATCCCACCACCGTCAGGATTTCTGATAACATCGACAACCTGTTTGAAAAAATATACATTATAATTGTACATATATTTTTTCTTGATGTTCTACAAACGGGGCAGGTCCACACGCCAGTATCAGTATTTATGTCGTCATCCATCCCATCCCATAGGTCAAATCGCCTATCAGATCAGACACCATCCCAGTTCTCGGCGTTCCTCTCACCTTTTTGCCGTTACTTTTCCCCTTCATAACATCTCAGCATGTTGTGTCCCCTAAAAATGCGCCCTAGCCAGTTTTCTTCCGCCTTCTGATGGTCTGTCACAGGTTCCTTTCTTCATTCACTCTCCTTAAAGCCACTGGCTAACATTTACCAAAGTTAAAAAAATATGAGCTACATAATCCTCCACCCTCCAAGTGTCTTTGACAAGGTCTAAAAATGAAGCCCTGAAAAACTTGTATTTCAAAATAATTATGTGCTTTAAAAAAGTGAAAATCGTAAGTTGACCGGATTCAACTGCTCATTTCCTCCCATAGACTTACCGCGTGTGGATCTAGGCTATTTTTTACTCGCCCCGAGTAATAATTGTTTCTTCATTCATATCTTGCCAGTGGCAGCATAAATTTCCAAAGTTTTGTATTCTAGGGTGTTTATTTGTCCATTCCAACACTATTATGTAGCTCACATAGCAAAGTTAGACAATTTTTAAAATTGAAGCCCCACAATGTTAGCCTATCACTTTAATGCTTCTGCGTTAATTCTTCTTTCCAACTTATTCCTTCCATTCTTCTCCAAAAGCACATTTATAGGCTCTCCTCTTCTCTGCTTTCCTGATCGTCCAGGTTTCAGAACCATTAAGTGCTACACTCCAAACCATACATTTTTGGACAAGTCTCTTCCTTACATTCTGGTTTAACCGTTTGTTGTCAGAACCATGCTATATTTTGTGAATGTTTCTTGGTTAGTGCTGTACGAGTATATATATCATAAATAACTAATGTTGTTATCATTAATTGTATGTTGTCACGGTCGTAAAATTTGGCATTGATATTTGTGTTTAAACTGAGAAAATATTGAAGAAACTCCGATCAAAATGTAGTCGTGTATTGCAGTGTGTTAATCACTGAAAACAGTGTTGGCCAATATTGTTTGTTCGATTTTGTTGTGCACTATCAGTACTGAACTCATTCATTTGTTATTAATGGGTCAAATTTAGTATAGAATATATAGATGAAATCCTGGATTTGTTTCAGAAAAAAAACGTTATAGTAGTAGAATAACGACGCGTGTTATAAACTGTCAGTGGCAATATAGCCCAAAGGGCCCATTCATGACGTGATTTCTGAAAATCAGCGTGTGCATTAATTGATACTCTAGGAACTCATCACATTCATGTTTAACGGCGAGTGGATATCTAATGTTTATTTTTCTTTTGATAGATTATTGAAAAAAAATACAACAGTTGGTGGTTTAAAACAGAATATAATTGAGCAATTCTTATTATTATATTTGGGGAAAAATAAGATATGCAAATTCGATCATCGACGGCTCGTTCATTTGTACGCGAATTCATTGTGTGGTCCAAAATCAAAGATGAGGCGTCGAAGTCAAGAATCAAGCTAGGAATCTAGATTTTTGTAAGAAAATTAATTTTGACTGTTATGTTGGAATTTTCAATAATGCGGCATACCAGCGCTGCTCGTCCCATGGTTCTGTTTTGTCTCCTCAAAGTGTTTTCATGGATAAGTTTAAAGTATTTTAAGGCTTATGATAATTTAGCCGCAACCGAACCCTTGCGAGCAAAAAACCACAGTACACCCACACTGGTAAGTATCACACCTTTGGGACTTTGGACCCGCTGCGAAGCAACGGTCCCTTGGGCTAGGTGGCGAATACAAGCAAGCATGTTCTTTCCCAATCGTTAAAGAAAAGTAAATCACAATCTTAGCAAGAAGAGGGCCTCCTTAGTTAATTAGCATTTTCGGCCATTTCGACGAAAATTCGTTATTTTTTAATTTTTTGGGGGTGGGGCAGGGGCGTAATGTCAGTGTGAATATTTCGGCCCTCCTATACAGGGAGCCTCTACAATTTCTTGATCAGCCGCTATAGACCGCGCGACCCATAGCCTTTTGCGCAAAAAGATAGTAACAGTGTTGTCAGTTGTGCTGACGATGACGCAGAAAGGTCGCAGTTACTATATGTAGTAGACATGGAGAATTCTGTGGGTCCGATCACTAGGTTGAATAGCGACCCCCCCACCGCTGAAAGTACGATACGTTGTATCACTGACAGTCCTATGTTTTGGAATCGTTGAGTGCTATCGAATTTTCACAAGCATCGTTTTTTCGTAGCTGTAGGGGGAAAACAACAGCCCAAATTGAAGAGTTTAATTCCAAAAGGCGCTAAATCCACTCTCGGTCACTACTGAAGTAATCACCCTGTTTTTAATTTCTCTCTTTTTCGCCTTGAAGTCATGTACCTTGATATTGTTATATATGTTAAAGGTACACCCTGGACCAACATTATATGACTGGAAAAAATCTGGCCGATATACCTGATTTTAAGAATTTTTTAAAATTTATTTTTTCATGGATTTAGCGCCTTTTGGAAAATAAACATGGATTTAGGCACCTTATGGAATTAACTCGCACACAAATTCTACACAACCATTATTGCATCAGCATTTACTTTCACAAATATTCACTGAAGGTGATTATACTTCGCCCCATTTTTGTTGACTTATTACGATAATATGCTGTACCATGGCAATGGATTTTCCACAAAAGAAAAAAATCATTTGATCCACAAGAGTTTTACCTGATTATTGGCCATAGTATGGCGTTACCATGACAACGCAATTTCTGATACATGTTAAAAATGTGTATTAAACATCTTAAACCCAAGACCAATGTGTGTACCAAATTCCATGAGCACTGGTCTAAAACTGGTTGAGCAGTTTGAATCGCAATATTTGTACTGATTTTTTGCTGCAATATGCCGTTACCATGGCAACACAGTTTCCGATACATGTGAAAAATGAGTCTTACATATATCTTCAACCGAAGACCAATGTGTGCACCAAATTCCATGAGCACTGGTCTAAAACTGGTGAAGTACTGGATCTGCAATATTTGGCAGCGGACCGACAGACCGACTGCATTATGCTTGGAAACAAAAGCCTAGCCAGAGGTGTGTGTAATATACTGCAGTCTGATTGGTCAATTGGATTTAGCACCTTTTTGAATCAAACTGATTTGGATTTAGCGCCTTTTGGAATGAATCATGATTTTGCACCTAAATTTTTTTCATCTTCCAGCTGAAATTTTTCAATGAGATATAGTGCATATTGTTCCCATGTATGAAATCAATATTTTAAAACCAAAAAATCAGTTTTGATAAAATATGGATTTAGCGCCTTTTGGAATCAAGCTCTTCAATTATAGAAATAAATTGAAAATAATTAACATGTGCCATCTTCGACACGAAGGTTGGCTACCATGGTTCTCCATCTAACTCGATTCTCTGCAGCTGTCTTCGCTTCTTCATAAGATGCTGTTGAGCTCCATCTCTTGATGTTATTAACTAATTCTCATCACTCTCCCAAGACACCACATCTCAAATGCTTGAAGCCTGCTGTTGGTGAAATTATTGAACTGCCAACGAAGCAAGGTGACACTCTATGTAGTACTACCGTTTATCAAATCAAACCAATATGACTTAGTGTCTAACATTTTGTTTCAAGCATTGACCTGTCTTTTCTTTCTGTCAAAATTGATTATTTACTTATTCCCCTACTTTATGGATTAGGGGTGTTCATCTGCAACTATAAATTCTAAATTGACAAAAATGTGTTGGCACTACCTTCAGAGTAATGTTAAAAAAAATACCTTTCCTAATATTTCGTTATGCTTCTTACCTAAAAACAGCCCGAATAAGAGCAAAATTCCGTTGAAGATGTAAATTCCAGACAGCCATGATATTCCCACCACTCCGTCTCTGTCACAGACATAGACCTCCGAGATTATCAAACGATCATCCAGGGCCACGGCCTACAAATGGGATAGAATATTGAAATTACAGAAAAAAAAATTACGATCGTGTTCTCGGTCACATGTTTAACCCCATCGGCTTCTATTTCTAAAGAGATAAGTTTGATATCCATAAATTGTGTAATTTATGATAATAAAATCCAAGTTTGGTACCCATCAATTCTAAATTGCCATATTCATGTACTACATTAAACACGAAATGGTTCCAAACAACTTTATACGAATGTTTTCTCTTTATAATGCTTAAAGAGATAAGTTTGGTATCCATAAATTGTATAATTTATGATAATAAAATCCAAGTTTGGTATCCATAAATTCTAAATTGCCATATTCATGTACTACATTAAACACGAAATGGTTCCAAACAACTTTATACGAATGTTTTCTCTTTATAATGCTTAAAGAGATAAGTTTGGTATCCATAAATTGTATAATTTATGATAATAAAATCCAAGTTTGGTATCCATAAATTCTTAATTGCCATATTCATGTACTACATTAAACACAAAATGGTTCCAAACAACTTTATACGAATGTTTTCTCTGTATAATGTTTAACATAATTACGGTACGAGGAGTGCAATCAATTGCATTGTTGGTGTTTCAGAAGAGATATAAATAGACATTCAGTTCGTCATGCTGGCCCAAGTTTTTTGAATTTATTGGGAACTTATGTAATCACGTGTTTTAATACTCGGTATATTTTATGTGTTTTTATTATTGTTACATACTGCTCATCATGATGAATGAATAAAAGAATAAATGAATATAGGAGAGATGCACTGATTAGTTTATTCGCCATGGACTCAAATAAACACTCTAAGAAAAATAACACTTCGCAAAATGTTCTCAATATTATTATCTCACAATAGCTGCACCATTTTCTTTTTACTGATACATAATGTAATGTAAAATTTGCTATGTGACTTACAGCATGGTTGTTAAACTTTCCATAAACTAAAACAACATGGCAAAATGAAACAACAATTCGATCAAACAAAAAACACACAACCACTTTCTTTACAAGGTTTGTCCTACAATTATGAACGATACTACCAACATTAATATCATTACATGTATTAATACCTCATCTGGAAACTGGACAATATTGGCTTGTAGTGGTTTAATTATCTCCCATATGGCTAGGTAGATGATCTCCAGTAGCACGAAGCCTCCTACCATCACCATCAGTTGGTAATCTTTGATCGACTAAGACAACAAAATTAGAATTTAGAATACAATTTTCAACACAATGATGGCAGTATTCTTCAATTATATAGGTTTAAGAATATGTTGCGTTTAAATTATTATTATTATTATCATTATTATTATTGTTATTATTATTATTATTATTATTATTATTATTATTATTATCATTATTATTATTATTATTATTATTATTGCTGTTGTTGTTATTATTATTATTATTATTATTATTATTATTATTATTATTATTATTATTATTATTATTATTATTATTATTATTATTATTATTATTGTTATTGTTGTTGTTGTTGTTATCATCATCATCAATATAATCCCAGCTGATATGACGTGAATTAAGGAGTAATATCGGTCCCACCTCTTTAATATCCATCCGTGTTTTATGTCAATTTCAGCCTGATCAATACATGGAAAATCGGTTACAGTTCGTTATTCCGAAGGTTCGTTTTTCCGAAGGTTCGTAATTCCGAAACACGTAAATTGCCTATACCTCGATATTCGTTAGTCCGAAAACGAAAAAGGGTTCGTTAATCCGAACATTTGTGGCGTTATTCCGAAGGTTCGTTATTCCGAAGGTTTGTTAATCCGAAAATAAAATAGGGTTCGTTATTCTGAAGGTTTGTTAATCCGAAAATAAAATAGGGTTCGTTATTCCGAAGACTCGTTAATCCGAAAACGAAATAAGGTTCGTCACTCCGAAGGTTCGTTAATCCGAAAACGAAATAAGGTTCGTCACTCCGAAGGTTCGTTAATCCGAAAACGAAATAAGGTTCGTTAGTCCGAAAATGAAATAAGGTTCGTTAGTCCGAAACTGAAATAATCTGTGGCGAAGCCGGGAAAACCGGAAGGGGCAGGCGTGGTGGAGGGGGGGGGGTAGAATCACCGTTGCTGTTCAATTGTTATGAGGGTGGGAAGGGGCTGATCTGTCATTACCAGGGGTGATTAAATATGCAGAATTCTTTCAAAGGGGTGATCATAGGCTTACGGGGCTAGTTCATTTTCATGTAAGAATCGATATCATGTTTATCTCTCATTGCCAGACCTGTAAATTTCGCTGGGGGAGTATTGGTGCCTTTTGAAATCGTTTTGTCCAAGTTCAAAATTTCCACTAAAAGATGCATTCTTGATTAAATGTTTACCACTTACAAACCTAAAAAAATGTCGCTCTGCGCGGGGAGGGGGGATGGGGATTGTTCGGACCAGAATAGGAGCGATTAAGACCTCAAACAGGGGCATCGATCCCCCGTTTTTTGGCTGGGGGCGGGCAAAACAGCAAAAACAGCTATCCGCAGCGCATCGATAGGACCAGCTTCATTTTGGAAATGGGGGGGGCAAGGACACACTGATTTTCGCCCATTAAAGTTTATATGTGTATGTATATCACTTATATACCATTTATTTTTTTAATTATACTGGCCTGATCGAAAAGGGACCTGTTAAGGACTATTTTGCAGTTAACCCATTAGAAGACGATACATGTTTGAACAAATCAAATAAGCCAAGCGCGAAGCGCGAGCTGAAAATTTTTGAATATTCCGACCTAAAAACTGGAATTCTAAAGCACTTTTTGTAATCGATGCATAGGATAGGTACTGTTACTACCTAACAATTGATTGCAGCCGCAAACATTTTGAGATTTAGATCTAAAAACCGGACACTATTCATATTTTGTAATCAGGAAAAAGGATGGTACTTCCTACATGAATAATGCAGCGCGAAAGCGCGAGCAGAATATTTTTTTTGTTATATTCTGAGCTGAAAAAGGTCAGTTTAAACACTATTTCCAAGCACTATGTCAAGCAAATTTGTGAGAAGGATTTGGATCCCACTTAATAAATGATGCGAGCCGCGAAGCGGAAGTGATTTTTTTTTTTTTTTGGACTAGGTAACGGGACATTCAAAGCACATTTTGTCATATATGAAAAGGATAACTATCATCCCAATCCTCTTCCAAATCGGACTGAATTTTTTGATATTCCGATCGTGAAAAAGGGCCAATTTAAGGATTAGGAATTCATGGAAAGGATATTATTCTCATTTAAGAATCTTAATCGACCTAATGAGAGCGCGAAAATTTGTTGATATAAGGCCTGAAACTGGACATTTTTAAAGCACTTTTGTATTGAATATGGATCATGGGTTATATAAATTTTAAACAATTAATTTGCGCTCGCGCGAGCCGAAATTTTTGATAAACTGTCATGAAAGGGGATTCTTAAGTAGTTTTGTTAGAATTTCCATATAGAAGTATTCATATCTAACTAATCAAAATGCGAGCGCCGCAGCGCTAGCTGATAGTTTTACAATCAGACTAAAAGTGATATTTGAGAACTTTTTGTGAATACATGAATAGAATAAGTACTTCACAAATCAATAATGCGAGTGCGTACGCGAAGCTGAAAAATTGATATACTCAGACCACAAAACGAGACATTTTAACTGAGGCGCGATCTTTTAAAAACAAATTTGTTAATCAAACGCTGCCGATGTCCAGCTGAAATGTGTTTTGTATATTGACATTAAAACTAGGAATATTTTAAGCTCCGAATTAAGCTATGAACTATGTAAGTATCTCATCGAACAGCAATGCGAGCGTAAAGTGGCGAAGAAATATTTTTTTTTCGGACAACGAACTCTTTTTACATTTTTCGGACTAAGAACTTCAGAATAACGGAACCTTATTTCTTTTTCGGACTATACGAAATTCGGAAAAACGAAACTTTTTCGCCTTCCTGATAACGAACCTTCGGAAAACGAGACCTTATTTCCTTTCGGACTACGATTATTTCGTTTTGGTGTCTTCGGTCGAAACTTCGAAGAACGAATCCTTCCGAATAACGCAACCTTACGGATATCGATAACTTCGAATAGAACCTTCGGATAACGAACGCACCCCGGAAAGGTTATCTTGAGTCACAGTAATCTGCATCTTGCATTATCGTAGTAATTCGTGTAACAGGGTTTACCAATGGGCTATTTCAATATATCAAGAATTGGCAAGGAAGTTTCCTAAACATATAAATTGATTATATCTTGTTTTCCAAGATTACGAATGAGGCAATTGAAGGAAATATACAAATCATAAATAGAGTTAAATTTTTAATTTTGAAATGAAATGCTGACAGTTATAAGTCATGCTGACTTTATTTACGAATGAAGATATATTGCTGGCAATTGTAATGAACATAAAAATTTCGAAATATGTACGTTTATTTTAAGAAATTACGCGTTTCTCGTAATTTCTTGTTGATGGAAAATCTAAAATGAAACTGCTGAAGTCTTGGAAAACTGGCGCCGGAAGCTAGTGTAGAAACCAATGACGTATATCTCAGCAGTCGAGCCCTTGAATTGGACAGAATGGAAAAGAAATGAAAGAAAGATATATATTTGACATTAGATTTCACAGCTGAAAATCAATAAGTTTGTGTACCAAGGGCTTTAAATGGCGTAATGAAATGGTAGTTGTGTGTTGTTTGGTGGTAATTACTTAATGGGCAGGGAAATATTGATTTGTTTCGGCCAATTACTAAAATTGATAAATGTGCAAAAACAAATGGCCGTTTAGTTTAAGTTCAATGCAGAAATATTTGTCTCTATAATGAGAGGTAATTCAAAGGAAAGTCTAAGTCTTGCTCCTATACTTTGCTAAGTGGTCTTAGATGGTATTTATTTTATCTAACTAGTGTTATTTTTGGCATAATGCAAATTTTTGAGCGCATGCCTTTAAGAAATTGAAATGAGTGCAGTGTAGATATCTGGTATACAGTGGGCGTCTCTAATTAAAAAAATGGTCCAATCGGAAATTATTTTTTATTATAAAATCATATACTAACTAGTGCAATTGGGTATTGTAATAAGCTAAGAACTATTTTCAGTGCAAATAATTCATTTTGTTGTGTCAATCCTGAGATATATTGAATTTTCTGCAGTGACGCGGAAATCGCATTTGTCCCAGTAACTGTATGGTGCCGTACATGTGCATGCAGTTCTGCATATTGTTTAACCAAGAGACCCCAATGAGAAGTGAAAAGGTATTGTGAAATAGTAATTTAGCTGGAAGCAATGATATTTTTTCAGGTTTAGCATTTCTGATTTCCTTATTATTTGAAGTACAAAGGAAGGTAACAATAACTTTGACAAATAGGGCTAAAATGAATGAGATGATGCAGAATCATCATGATGTAAGGTTGAAAACGAGTCTGGTAACAGAAGAGCATAAAACATGTGCGCAATATCATTTCAATGCCCGATAAGGTTATTTGTATTTGATGTTTGTTATTGCTAGATTTAACAAAAATTGGTTAACTAACCATCCGTGAAAAGTCACCGTTTGTGTAATTACAAAGGATCATAGAAACGATAATTGTCGTTAGAATCATGATGTATTGAAACGGTGACCGGTTACAACCATAATTTTGCGACAATCGAAGACAGCCATTTCAAAGACTACATGAAACAAGAAGTCTTAACAGTCAAAGCAAGATTGGTTATCTGCTGCCGTCCATTTCGAACAGGTGCATGACCGTTGTAAAAAAAAAAAACGCTTAAAATTACTCAGTGTAATTTCTTAATTAATGATTTTAGTCTTAAACGTAATTCGCGTATATTGATTTCTTCGATTTTGTCTCGTCCATATAAGACTTATGGTATGCGACTATTATGAAGTGTCAATTAGATTGTCAAATTTTCATTTTATGAAAAATGTGCACCTGTTTTAACGAGAGCCTGCTTTTTGACTGGTGTGATATTTTTACCGTGTTGTACTTTTATGCAAGAAAATCGATATAATTTTTTATTAAGTTTAAATTCGTGTGTGATGCTAAAATTGTGTCGCTGCTTGAGGCAACACCCAACACCAGTCACAACACGGATTCGAATTTAAGGCTCGTTTACGATCTATGTTCCCGGCGCCACGGCAACCACGTTTCAGGCCACCGTGACAAAACGGAATGGACGTGAGACCACGCGGAGGCGGGCTGAAAACGTGATAGTCGTGTTGAACGTCAAATAAAATGCCACGGTTAGTCACGGTAGGATGAGAAAACCTTGTAGTGGAAGCGATAAACTGCATATTTTTGGGGTCGAATCGTTCATTATAGTGATAAAGCACCAAAATTGCTGGATATCGTGAGTGGTGTCCAATATCAGAAAAATAACGCGGGCCACGTGAAATTTGTCAAAATAGTGAGGTTGGGGACCAATTATTCAAAATGCCGCATGTCAACCATATAATTGAGCCATTTTGAAAAAATTTTGAATGGAACTTCCTATAAAGCATGAACTTTGGTATCCATTTTTATAAGACATTTAAATTTTCTACAAGATGAATATCACACTTAATTGGATTGATGGTAAATTTGACAGCGCTTTTGGACAAAAAATGTGAATTTTTAACAGCTTTTTCAAAAATTGAAATTCTTAATGAATATACATTTCCCTTTTTTCAAAATATTTTGTCAGGAAGACATCAAAACTTTGGCATAAAACTGCCCCACTATAATTAATCATGAATCAATAATGACAACAGAGTCACTGCATTTTTACAAAAACGTGTTAATATTGCTTTAAAGTTAACACCATAGTATTACCTAAAACAGCATGTTGTACCGCATACATCATGCTTGGGATCCCCGTGGCGACAGAATGGTATTCTTCTCGCATCGTTGCGGCTATAGGGTTGTTTTGTACCGCTGTTGATGCAAGACACACATTTTATGGAATGTAAATTAATGAATATAAAACCATTAATTTGTATTGCCTTTCAACGTAAAACGTCCGTTTGACGGTGTCATCAATGATGCTGGCAAATGTAACTTACTGTACATTTATTACTGTCCGCAAATCTGGGTTGCTTATTTACGTGACTATGTTGCTTGGTTAACGAGCACATGTGGGCCGTGCGTGCTAATTCACGCATTGATATCAATGGAGCAAGGGTGGATAGCGGGCCGAGGGGTCCTGTGTTGTGAGTGGGACGGCCTAGAACTTTGCGCGGTCTGGGTAAGTATAGCACTTTGGCTCTATACTACCCCATAGTTCTACGTTGCTTATATGTATTGAGCAAGATTTGAAGATTTCGTTGAATGGAACCTACTCCTTACTATGTGTGTGCTATCAAATTAAACTAGAATCAAATTTGACACATGATACAACATTAATCAATGGTGTAAACTTTCCAGTTTGACCCAGAAATCTGCCACTTGTCGTTTTCTCCATTACTTTGAATTTTCTGTCAAAAAATGGTATTTCACCAGATTTACAGATAATATTGTGACTATGACAGCAAAACTGTCCAAACGATTGCAGATGTATATATTAATGATTTCGTGAACATCTGCGATTATTAAATTCTTAATTTTAAAAAGGTATCCAATGGTTCTCAACCTAAATAGCGTAAGCCTACACTGGTATATACATATGCGTATAGGCCTAGGGTAAGCCAAAACAACGTTTTACCGGTAGTCACAGGCAAATATCCATTGCATCTAGTGGCTTTGGACAGCAACCAACCAGGTAAAAATAGATAATGATAAATCAAGTCAATTAATCAATGCCCATCCATCAATCATCAATCAAATCACTAATTAAGTTAATAAATAACATAAAAAATGAAATAATGCATGAATGAAATGAATGAAATGACATTAATGACATGTAGTTAAGAAATGACAGATACTGGAGTAAATCTAATACCCACAAATTTGAGTTTTTGTATGTCCCCGATACTCGAAGTGGCCATATAGTAGTTTTGGAATGGGGTGGCAGTGTTTTGTGTTATAAGTGACACTATTGTTTTGAGAGTCCAACCGCATCATTGATGATTCCTTGGCACTATGGTCTCTTAATAAGTTATAGCTCCAAGAAGTTTGTCGAGGTGCGCAGCATCAGCCACACCCGGTAAACCGGTTGGGCATCATGGGCTCGGGAAGTTGACAGAGTAATGTATTGCTCCACATGATGTGCACAAAATGATAAAGGTTTGTTGGCAGTTATTTTGTATCAAAATATAACAAAATACCATTTCATATTTGTGTTTATAGGAATTGCTTTTCAGCAAGTCATAAGTTGATAAACTATTCTGTGAATGATGGCAAGAAAGGCAAACGATATGAGAACTTTGAAACTTCAAGAAGACAAAAGCGTTTTGTGTGTATTTTTTTCAAAGTTAATTATGAAATAATTTAACCGTAAAGGTGAGGACTAATGGAATTATGTGAGTGAAAAAATAAAGTTATGTAACCCATATTTTCGATTTGAAAAATTGAATCATAGGGGCGCCCAGTTGACAAACTGAAGTTTAATCTACAAAAATGCAAAAGTTGAACACACAAAAGATATGTCGATGGGTAATGGATTTTGGAGGAGAAATTCTACACAAAATTGTTATTGATTTGTAAGTTATAATGCTATAGCTCATCGATTTCATACGGTGAATTACGAGGCATCTCTGGACGAGAAGCACTCAGCGACGCGGTTTTGAAGGCAAAACAATTACCAAATTATGCTTGTAATAAACCCAATCCATCGGATTCTGGCACCAGTGTAAATCATTATAGTGAATTGTAATGGCCCTTTTTAACATTATAATGAACTACAACGCCTAAATTCACCCAACCAGGTGAGTAAACTTCTATACTTAATTTAGTGCGTTATTTGAGAACTGGGACGAGATGGAGTAAGGTGAGGTGAACAACAAGCATTAATACGTAGTTGCAATTTGAAATATGCTACAAAATATATATTTCGTAACATTTCAGTGGATTATCAAATCAAAGCAATCGCAAATTAACGCTGGATATCACTGCTAAGATTTAAGAACACACATTTCAGAAATTTATGGGGATTTGTGTTTTGGTGCGTCCTACAAAGAATTTCAACTATAATTCTTTTACTGTAAATAAAACAAAGAACTATTGACTGAAAGCGGTTAGACTTAAACAGAATGTGTTTCTAGAAATTCACATTTCTTGCGAGAACACCTAAACGAAATGGCTGTTTTAGCTTTGCGACAACTTCCTCAGTATTTGTACGGTGCGATACAAAACCAGAGTCATTTCTTTCATAGTTTTTATGAATCCTGAGAATATAACAGTGGTAAACAAAGGATCTAAGGATGTTTTTTTACTTATAGTTATACTGTAACTTACGCAATAAGCAAAAAACCCGTGCAGTATATGCAAAATAACTACTTATTTCATTATGTACAATTGTTAATATTATGCTTATGAGGTTGGCATTTCTTTTTGTTTTAATATCCCCAGTTTTGTTTGCTGGTAAAAATCTGTCTTCTTATCGAAATCGCAACATGGCTTAGATATTGTAAATAACACATTCTTAGAAGCTGAGTCCTCGGAGACACACAGGAGTGATCATTTTTCGGGTATCCGTTTCAATCTGTCCGTTTGCCGGTTCTAGTTTCCGTGATAAAACTCGAGAACGCAGCGATTGGATTTTAATTTTAATTGGTGAGTTGTGACCTATAAGTAACGCAAGATGAAACTAATTACATTTTTAAGTTAGAAAGTCAGAAGGCCTAAAGGTCACGGAGGCCTATACATGTCTAGTTTGGTTTCTTGCTGCGGTAACTGCAGAAGTGGTTAACTTGGGACAAGCAGGTGAAAATAATGGGCACACTGCAGTTATTATAGGTTTGAAGCCAGTTAAAAGTTTAAGAAGGTCAAATCACAAGGCTTGATTTTGACTTGTTTCCACAATTTAAGAACGGCAAATGGATTTCAATGTAAACTTGGTCAAGTGTTGTACTATGAGTCACTGACAAAAAAAAAATATTGAGTTTGAAGAGTTGAAGCGTCACAGGCAAAGGTCACGGGGCCCAAATGGCTGATCAGAGCTCGTTAGCATGATAACTTGAATAATTCAGGCTTATCAGTTTTGGTTCCGTAACTTGTAGTAGTTAGTAGTGCAGCAGCAGCAGCGCAGCGGTAAGTAGTAGTAACTACTACTACTACAGTATAGCAGTAGTTAGTAGTAGTAAAGACCAAGTCTACTAGTAGTAGTAGAAGAGTAGTAGTAGTAGCAGTAGTAGTAGTATCGTAGGCCTAGTAGCAGAGTAGTGAGTAGTATTAGTATGAGGAACCAATTAACTTCTTAATTTTGGAGTTGAGTCAAGAGTCAAGTGTCACAAAGGACCTTTTACGTCTGATTACGTCCCTCATTGTCATTGTAACTTCTTTAGAAGTAATGATCAGATTGCGGTACATGCATACATGAGCTTCTGATTACGTGGGAGTGGGTTTGCAGAGGCATACCCATCGATTTGTTCATCCAAACCTACTCTAGGTGTTTTCTTACAACAGCTACTTATTACTACTGCAATCAACATTTAAAAATCTATTGGTTGAACATACCTTGCCCACTTTTGTGCGGACTTGTACTCAATAACATTTCTGTACTGAAAAGTCATATTTTTGGCATTTTTCTTTGTAAATGATAGAAGGAAATGATTATGTAGTCCTGAAATTATTTCTTTTTGGATTTAACGTGATGCAAAACATATATTTTGGCAGCAAAAAATCATCGAAATTGGTCAAGATGAAATGCCTTTTATTGAATAGCAATACTAATTCTGGCGGCCAATTTTGAAATATTTACCGAAAAATGGCCGCCATTTTTGGAATTTCGGCGTGGCCCGCCTACTGTTTTGTAATAGTTGGGCCCAAAATGACTCTACATGCCAACTTTTCACGCTTATCACAATTTAACGATATTTCAGTTTATCTCTCCACTATCAAAGTATTGCAACAATACACTATAAGCACATTTGAAAGTGAAGGGGTCTTTCTATAATGATATCCTAAGAAAGTTTTATAATTGAAAATAACAATTCTCTGAAAAGAAATCAATGAACAATTTTTTCTTTCTTTCTCCAATATTGGCGGAGAGATTATCAAATGCAGGCAGCACCCCATGGCACAAGGGCGTAGGCTGGGGGGGGTG
>JZLH01S0186469.1:0-13460 GCA_001188425.1 Eucidaris tribuloides | reverse complement strand
TAGCTGCACTCCCCTCACCCCCCCCCCCCCCCGATTTACGCCCGTGCCTATAGATCTAGAGATGACGTTTGAAAATTTCCCAGTTACTACCCAGTTGCCCCTGGGGGCCCTGTCCCTGCATGGCTCCGAGTGGTGGGGTCAGGTACCGACTGAGAAACCTTGAATCCCCTCCACCTAATGATAATTCCTGCCAAGTTTAGTCTAAATCTTTGAAGAAGAAGATGAATTATGTAAAAAAAAAGTTTAGGCGCGACGAACGACGTACGACGCATGACGCGCAACGGACGACGGACAGTTTATTACGCTCGCTTTTTGTTAGTCGTGAGTAAACTTTTCACATTTTCATCCTTTTCAATGAACATGAAACGGAATCTTACAAGTTTCCTGACCTGTACAATTGCCTAATTTATGGTTTCCCATGACCCAAGACGGGACGCCAATTTGTCGGTCTGGACAATCCACTGGCTCATCGTAGATCGTGTATGGTTCATCGACGAACCGGCATGTGGACCTAATAGTCGGCCTCTGCTCGAAGGGACATTATGCAACATACAATGTGCAAACTTGCAATCCCTACACTGAAATACAACAGATTATTCAAAACGTAATGATTTTCATATCATTTTAGTTTTTACTGTTTTGTTCACTTGCACAGATTTACGTCTCAGGCCTTGTAATTTTTAACTACATTAAGTAATATAATTATATTCTGCATGTTTTAACGCGAAATTCTGATCAATTTTCTGTTTAAACTTCTTCGCGGTAAGTTTCTGATTGGGTTGGTAAATTTTGTGAAAGTATACAGGTACTATGCACAATGTATGTGTATGTATATAATGTACACGTATTGCGTGTTACAAGAGTTACAATTTACTTACTAAGTAAATTGTAACTCTTTGCGTGACACAAATTCATCCCCCTTCTATATATACTTGAAGTAGTTTTAGGACCATTCGATTTTGAGCAATTGATTGATACACCTAGTCGTATTACACAGAATTCAAACCCATTTTTGATGTAATATATTCTACAAAGCTTAAAATAGAAAATCTGAGAAGTTTAAATAATCATAAATTGACTACATGTACATTTAAAATGTAAGCCTAGTTATCTTTATTACGTTGCCAAAGAGATATTTGGTGTCAGCTGTTCAGGGAGGGGATGAAAATTTGGAAAAGGATTATAATAACGAACTTAATTGGTATTTGATTTTGCTTCGTTCAAAGTCCAACAGATTTTTTTTTTAAGTTGGCACATATTTAATGCACGTCATCAATAATTCAGTACTTGACACTTACAATTTTTTTTTGAAAAAATACAGAACAACTCGACAACAATATTGATAACCCTTTCACTTTGGTAATTTCATGTGTAAATTGTCGTTTTTCACTAATTGCAATCAATTAGTAATCATATTAATGATAATATCAATACACTGGCGTAATATGAATGTAGATTGTTTTGACCATGGTTCTGACCAGCCATTATTTTGATTGTGTGTATATCCTAGCATGGACCATACACGTGGACATGTATCCATGTACCGCTCTTTAATGAATTCATATGCGCCTTTGTACTTCAAGTTTACCGTTTAAGCAAAAGAAAGGCAGTTTATTGATATAAAAGTAAAGTTCTACTCTCAGAAGAAGATATTATGTTGTATTTAATGAAGATGACATGAATGATATGTCTTTTATAGGTTTCATTGGACAGTTAGCCTTGTTTTCAATTCAAGCAAATATGAATTTTAGAAGAGAGAAACAAAATAGCATGTCCACCCACCACCGTACTCGGACCCGAGGAATAAGCCATCATCATATATTATACTTTACTTACACCAACTTCATTTAATGTCGTTTTGGACACGAATATTCGAGTTAGGCCTATATATCTTTACAAGCTCTTTTGAGCGTGAACGTGCAATTGAAAACGGTTATTGGCATGGTTGACTTTGTTGATATCAACGTGTTGTGCCAATTTATTCTGTTATTCATACGTACTGACACAGTTTCTGACATTATATTTGGCATGCAATTAGCAAATCACTGGCCAATCATAATATGTAAGCAGACTTTGAAATGTAAATAAGAGTCATTGTTGAAATTGTAAAGGACAACTATGATGGTGACCGTCATACAGTAGATGAGTTTTCGCGTTCTCTCTGAAATTTATGAATTTAAAAGTAGTTTTCATTAATTTCCTGTTTGAGTATATAACATTCGAGTAAGGTGTTTGTTTCGTGTGTAGGTATGGGAGTCTGTCTATTTGTCAGATCTACGGGTTTTCTGTTGCATTTTGATTATCACAGGAAGAAGATTCAAGTTTGACAAGCAGAGGATTTTAGATTAAGGGCCTAATATAAAAATGAGGCTGCTATCAAGGGCCACTATGACTTTCTGAAACTTGTGTTTTACAATTGTTATATGTTCGAATTATGTAGGCTCCAAATGTATTTCAATTTCTTCCTTTTTGGCTTATTACAGCACTTCAATACATATTTGATAATAACATAATCAACTGGATAAAAACAACACAGAGATTCTAACATACCGAAGTATACCCCAAAATACAGAAAAGCAATGTTAAAAAAGAAAACAAATGTCTAACAGGGCTGGCTAATTACAGTGATAAAAGTGATATAAATCTGTTTTGCATTTATGTTAAATTTACTCTTCGTTTCTCTACCTTTTATATGCATTAGATTTACTAATAAGGAAGAATTGTTTAGTTGTAAGTGTTGTATAATTGCTTTCATGTATCGTAATTATTTTCATGCAATACCACAACGTTTTCTCAATTTGCTTATTTCATTTTCATTTATATTGCTGTTTAGGTTTGTGTATTTGAGTATGTATGTGTTTGCCTCGTGTACATACGCCTCCCTACGGAATTCGGAGTGGGAAACATGCGAGTTTCGTGGCGACAATCAGGTCTATAATGAAGAGTGCGAAAATGGATTCATTGGTCTCCAACTGTGTGGCCCTGGTCAGCTGAAGGTGAGCACGTGCATTGGACGAGATGCAGATCCCTCTAAAGCGTAAGTGTTCAAAGCTCATCCTCCAGGAGATAATAACATAGTGTCATACATTATGTCTCTCGCACTATGCATTGATTTTTCATGTTGTACGGTATTCAGGTTGTCCGCCCTGCAGTCCGTCCATGTGTGCGTGTGTCCGTGTGTTATTTCTCGTTACCTTAAAGGTCCACTGTCAAGGGTCAACTCAAACACATGCACATAGAGGATGAGAACTAGTCTATAGTTGCAGGCATGTTCACGAATATGGACTGTTGCAGTGCCATAGTCTACAGATAGCAGGAGGAAAACCAATGCTCTATCTTACCACACCAGCAGGATTTTTCCATTACATTTCAGGGTAGTGCCCCAATTTTAAAATTAGAGCCAAAGAGGGCGTTTTTCCATTTTGTCATGACAGTGGGCCTTTAATCACAGATGGGATTTTAATAAAACATGGGTCGTGTGTGCTGCATCACTGTGGCGACGAGATTGAGGTGCAAACGGGTCAAAGTAAAGCATTGCTGCACACATACATGTATCATCATATTACCATTACCAGGATTATTCAATACCCACTATAGTGAGACTGAAAGTTGAAGTTCAAAGGTCAAAGGTCTCGGAACCTTGTATATCTCTGATAAAGTTCATTCACCGATCCCTAAGTTGTGATAGCGAGATAATGTGATTTCTGTTATGATACAATACAACACAACACAGTAATGACGCTTTCAGGATTGAAATGTCAAAGATAACATGTCTTCTACTATACTATATAATATAAACACATTGTTTAACAATTATTTATGAAATGATTTCAATAGAATTTGAGTCAGGTGAGTGTTGATTCAATACTGTACTGCTTGGTTTCAGGTTAGTATTGCGATAGATGAATTTAGATTGTCACTTACACAATGTTTTGATTTGAGCAAAAATGTCAATCAGGGACACATATGGCTAAACCTGCTCATTTGAGTTTTGGACGTCTCAACCATGAATATTTGGATTTATACACATATAATTTCTGTGGAAAGATATGTTAGTATATGGAGTATAATGTCGCTATATCAAAACACACATCTAGGCCTACTTCAAACAGGTATAGGCAATAAGATCTCTTCGCAAAGTGCTAGCTAAATGAAGACATGTCCATAAATTGGAAGAGAATAGTATCATTATGATTTGTTTTTTATCCAAGGTGTGGTCCATGTCCGGAGAAGTTCTTCCAAGAACACTTCAACAGATGTACATCCTGCCGTCCCTGCTCAGAATGCGGTCCGAACGAACGGATCCGTGACAAGTGCACTGATGAAACAGACACCGTATGTTTAAAAATGGTACCGTATCCACCAACGACAACCAGACAAACCACGACAACATGCCCGACGATGCCCACAACTGCAGCGACAACTACACCAATCACGGAGAGCTCAGAATATAACACCATCTTCTCGGCAATTGAAGGAGAAACCGGTTCTGAACAAGTGACAGTCTCGACTTACCCAGAGACGACGCAACGGGAACCTTGTGTATGTCCCCAAGGTATGCTAACATGAAAACAACCTACATGTACATACTTATAAACCATTTTTATTGTTGGAACAAACTCTTTTCTTGAAATGAAGGAATATGTTTTGCTCTAATATCCATGCCAAAGGCGTATGTGACAGTGGAAATTATTATCCTGTTTGATAACGTGTTCGGTCATAAATCTAGATCAATTTTTGCGGGGGTTTTTCCTCTTTTTTCTGTAGCTTTAATCGAATCATCGCAAAATGTGAAGTATCACGGAAGGGTACTCATCAATTGAACAAAAATTCAAGTAAATTAGTGACGCATGTTAAAATGTCAACGAGTGACCTCTGTATAACTTGTGACATCACCCTCAAAATGCCCAATTTTATGAAAAAGATGTTATCTATTTGCCGATTTTCTTTCCCAATGACCTCTGACCGGGAGTTGTCTGCACTAGTTGTGATCATCTGAGGGTGGTAGTTGTTCGGATAGTATACTATTTAGCATTTAGACAATTGGTATGACTTTAGATAAATACTATGTGGTCTTTAAAGGTAAATGACATGATTGTTGGTTGTCGTCAACTTGAGGTGAAACTATTCTTAAATCAAGTGAATTGTGCAAAGATTCTACTGTGAAAGTTTGGTAGTCAAAAGGTGACTCGTTCTAAAATAACTTCCATTTGTATGCCTTGTGACAGACAAACCTGTTGTGTAGGGTTCTATGGAATATATTTTTATCGGGGCTCGAGAGACACAAAACTCTAGTAGGTTCATGCTTGATTCGGCTTAAGTAAACAAATCTTTTCAGCCTGGAGATACACTCCAGCTGGTGTATCCATTGATATATCTTTTAACCAGTTTGGTTCAAGAGGCAATTTTTGTTTCTCCCAATCATGTCACTCCCCTTTAATTTCATTTACCAGACAAAACTGCATAATTACATATCGATAGTCATTATTAGGCCTACTTAAAAAAATTGATTTTAATCCTACATTTTACTTCTGTAGCATCTGTGCAAGACTTCGCTGAATTTTGGGCAATATTGGCTGTGGCTTTTATTGTTCTCGTGTTATTGGGAATTGTGTGTTATCTCTACATCCAGCTAAAAAGAGAAAAAAGAAAAAGTAAGTTTGTTGACATAATTCGTCGCATGGCCGGAAGAAGGGCCCTTGCATATGTTCCTGGCAGAATGGCCTTAACAATGGATTTTCTCCAATTTGAAAAATATTTCCCGATTTGACATTTGCACTTGATAGACTGACAGAAATATCTAAAAAAAATGTCACACTACTTTGATTTTATGTAAAAGAAAATGCCACTGGATTTTAGGTTAGAGGCAATTTAGTATTAAGGACCTTCTGCCAGGAACATGTGCTAGGGCCCAGTCTGCCGACCATGTGACAAAGTCTATGAATAATTCCTAATTTGAAAGGATGTAAGAAGTTCGATGCAAAACCATCCATAATACAGGAGCCCAATGAATTTATTCTTCAGAAGCCTTGAATGCGGTATCGGTGAAGTATTTCAGTTTTTCTTTTTTTTCGGTGAAAATCTAGTTTCAAGAACAAGTCAAGCCAGAGCTAGAATGGGTTGCAATAATTTAATCGAAGAAACATTTAAATGTCATAATTGATTATATGTCTATATGTCGTGTAATTATGTTTACATTCCTTTTTGGAAAGTCACTTATCGTAGTTAGTAGAATGTTTCGCTTCAGTCCGACAGAATATTAAGCGATTTAAACACCGTCAAAAGGCAATTTACCCACATACAGGTTAACACTGTGTAATTTGAAAATATATTAATATACGAAACTTTGTTGTCTGAGTTACATGATATTGATAGTGTTTGAATGGGCGAGTAAACACCTATAGGCCTAATACAACACTTATGATAGGTGTGCTCTGACTGCTGTCACTAGCAACATTTGTGTAGATACAATATTGAAACATGAATTATTGTTCTTCGGACAAAATTTTACAACAGCAGACTATAGGAGAAAACTGGAATGTTTCATTTTTTTAAAAGTCTTTGGTCGTTTTAAACTGAATGTCTTCATGGCTTCCTTACTAAACCTTGTCAGAGACCCTAGTAGCATGGAGGATCATGTAGCTCAGATTTTTTTAACCTGGAACGATTCTTTCTCTCAACTGTTCAAGGCACATATATGTACATGTAAGTGCAGACTGCAAGAAGAAACTAAATGCGATACTTTCACGCACTACCAAGCAGTTCACGTTGGTATACTTTCAGAGGTCATTATTCTTTTTTCCTCAACATTGGACCTTTAACACGGTAAACTAAGTAAATCGTTTACTTTGAGCTGATTTTGGTTAATCTTACGTATTCATGGCCATCTTTAACCTTTGAGACGTCCACTCATGAGACCCCAAACAATAGAGTCGATAAAGATAAAATCGTATTTTAAAAAATACCAACTGTGTTCTATTGTGATAGTTGTTGCTGGTTCTTCTGATTTTCACGTTTCATCTTATTTTCTTTCTGCATCATTCTTGTTTTGTTGAACGCTATGTTCTTTAAAGATAAACCACCTGAAACGCCTTGCCATGGTCTGCCCGTTACAAACGTTGAACTCCGCATGCGAGATAGATCTAGCAAAGGTAGAACGGCAAGGTCGCAGAGTAATCCCGCATCCTCAGAAGAAAATGCCAACTCGGAAGGAGCACCTGCTTCTCAAAATGATCAGAAGGACCCAGCAGAAACATCAGTTTTTCTTCCATGATGTTTCAGTAAGAAGACAGTTGTAAATATTTTTTGCAACTCCAGCCAGGTTAAGTTACTTAAAGATTGTGTCATTGATTTGCACGTCAAAAAACATCCATATGAATGAAATCAGCTGAAATCATATCCAATGTAAAGATTAATATAAATAAACACCTCTCATGGAGACTTGGGGTAAAATATTGAGTTTTGGTGAAAATCTGGACGATTAAACTTCATCCTTTTTCAAATTACTCAGGAGCAAATTCAAAAAATCCGCGACGTCAAACGTGCACGTGCCGTTCCAAAATTGTCCGATCAGCCGTTAGCCAATGTTCGCGCGGGGGTTAGCCGTTGACCAATCACTGTTCGCTCCGCCGGTCTTGCGACGGTACACAGTAACCGCAATTCGCAGTTTGAGCAAAATTGAAACTCACGGAAAGAACAACATTCTGGCAACATGTCGTCATTAGTTTTTCTCATAAAACAACAAATTCATGACGTATGGATCTCAGACTTTCAACACACCATTTGTAAGTACTATACTACCGTTTGGTATTGATAATGAAGGGAAGTATAGGACTTGCACATCCCTGACACAATCTTTAATAATTATGAACCCGTGTAAGACCCTTCGGATGTCGTGCATATACGCTAGCTATCACAAAATGTTTCTTTAATTATTGATTAAGTATATTTAGTTCTTCTGTTGTGTCCGGTAGATTCATAATTTGTTCAAAATGGGGCTGTATGTGCAAAGGTTACGCTCGATATTACTGATAGCATTTATAAGCGTTCAATGTTCTTTTGATTCAAAAGTCACCCCACTTCGTGTCCCCATAATGCCTCCGCCCCATAAGGGAGTCGGAGGCGATGCTTCCTTGGTTATTCGCCCTTACGTCCGTACGTTCGTGGGTCCATGCAATGTTTTGATAGAGTCGCGGGGCCAAAAAATCATGGTCAAGGGTTAAAGGTCATTGAAATTTGCCCCCCAAAAGCCATTTTCTCTAGTCAGTGTTAAAGATGGCATTTTCTACATATAGGTCCAACAAAATATAATATTTTTGAAGATTCAATTGGGTCAAGGGTCAATAAACGTTGTTATCCAAATGCTTGTTTGATGTCATATAGTTAGGAATTTCCTTTTTTTAAGTCTATAGTGAATAGATCTGAAGAAAGACAAGTATTTTCATGTATAGCTGTATGGGTCAAAATTTGAGGTCAAGGGTCAATGAGCTTTGTTCTGAAAGGTTATTTTTTGTACCAATAACTTTAATTTGTACCATGGATCCTAGGGTCCATGTTTGTACAAAGTACACGGATTTCCCGGGCCCCTTTTCCGTGATTAATTTTGGTTCCACCTTCTAGGCTGATAATAATACGAGTATAAAAAGTCACCTTTGCTGTAATGCAGCACAATGTTTGTTTGCAGTACGTAGCTATGAGAGGCTATATTTTGTGGTGTTTGTATACTTTATAATCTAATCAGTACTTGAAATGTAATTGTATTCACAAATTTTATAGTACATGTATTTTCGGGTATATTAGATGAGGTGTCGTGGTTAAGTTGTCGCGTTGTATAAATGCCTTTAATTTTTCTGCCTTTGACACAGTAGAGGCTGAGTTCAGGCGAATTTTCGTCTGTCAGTAAGGCGATTTGTCTACATTGCTTTTCCGCATGTTATAACAGGGTATGGTTAATGATAATTATTGCAGGGTCCTCTGGGAGAATAGTGTTTGTCAAAAATATTTTTATTATTTATCATCATTTTATTTGATATATATAATTTTATTATCTATCGTAGCACAATATAAGTTGAATTATCATTGTATCTCTCTCCCAATCTCCTTTTTTCATTCATTTATTTATTTGTAGACGCGGTGGGGTAAACGATGCGTGACACGAACTGTGTGTGAAATCTTTACCTGTATACCTTTGTTAAAAATATGGTGTTCCTCTTTGAAATCAGAGAGTCTTAGAAACTAAGCAAGTAGAAAAAAATGCTAATATTAAAATACTTACTAAAATATGGATGTAACATTACTGTAGCGGTACTGTTTATGTGAAGATGTTAGGGAAACATGTGTACTCTCTAGGAAAATTTTTTATATGCGTTTTAGTAATGCGTGTGCATATAGTGGAATTGTTATTATTAACGTTGAGAGATTTTTTACTATCATGGGTGATATTTTTGAATACTTATGTTGAATATATTTTTGTGTTTACATTCATCTAAAATGCCGCTCACAAACTATGAACTCACAGATTTTACATGCTGCATTGAATAATTAAACTGGGCTTTCTTGCAAACTGCCTTAACTGAATTTGATTTCCAGTTTATAATGTCTTCTTTTAGTGTCACTGAGCATCTTTCAGGTATAGATTTCGTTGCATTTAATTCTCCTCGTCCTCCTCCCCTTTTTCCTCTTCTTCTTCTTCTTCTTCTTCTTCTTCTTCTTCTTCTTCTCCTTCTCCTCCTCCTCCTCCTTCTTCTTCTTCTTCTTCTTCTTCCAACTTTGTTGCTTTGTTTCACCTTTTTTTCTTCATTTCGTAATGATGAATTTTAATCCGCACTCCTTGTTTCTCTTGGGCGTGGAAAATGGTTGCAAGTTTGTATAAGAAATCTCAGCCATGCATAACCATCTTTTAAAGGTCCACTGTCAAAGGGAAAACAAATTACCACAGATAGGATAAGAACTTGTCTTTAAAATGCAGTCATTCGTGAATATGCATTGTTGCAATGCCATGGTGTAAACACCGCCGAAGCATAACTGCTGTTGCTTATTTTCTATGACTGGTTTACTTGACACAAGCTTCATTTTCTTGTGGATCAAATTTTTTTACCACGAACCAAATTATGTACAATTTCATTCGGTTTTACCTTTTACCACGATGCCTATGCGGGTGTGTTTTTCACTCTTTTTGGAGTGACCTCAGGGATCATTCGGAGTCCCCAGAGTTGACATGCAGAAAACTCAGTTTTACGAAAATCACGGTAATGTGATCTACAGGGTCATAACAAGGGTCAAAGGTTGATTTATTCCCAGCATTCTTTAATTTGAAAAAAAAAATCGAATACCATTTTCAATTATACCGAATACACAAAATATTGGTATAGTGTTTTTTTTTGTTTTTTAAATACAAGGGCTTAAAATAAAACGTATCTGGATAATTACACCCCCAGACAACCCCTCCCTCTTCCAGGGACAATTACCCCCGGGACAATTCTCGCTGTCTTACAATTAATAGTAAGGACTATTTTGCCCCCATGACAAAATGGCATAACTGGCTTTTTTTTTGTTTTAAATTGTGTTATATAGTGTAGGGTTCTCA
This sequence comes from Eucidaris tribuloides, assembly GCA_001188425.1. Classification (NCBI taxonomy): domain Eukaryota; kingdom Metazoa; phylum Echinodermata; class Echinoidea; order Cidaroida; family Cidaridae; genus Eucidaris; species Eucidaris tribuloides. Next base: position 2,875 of record JZLH01S0186469.1, on the reverse strand, counting down.
GTACATCATGTTAAACATAAATATAATATTAATTAAAAGTGTCCCTTTGTTTCACAATCCGCTTGTAAAAGGACACTTAACAGGGCTTTGAACAAAATAAATTTTGCTCAACTCAATATCTCCAAAACACCAAAATGTCAGTTATGCCCTTTTGTCATGAGGAGGGGGGGGGGTATTGCCCTTGGGGTAATTCTGCCCTACATTGTCAGAAGGGAGCAAGTGACAAAAGTGTCATTTTTTCATAACTGAGCAATTTGTGTCGGTCATTTCCATTGGCATCAATGCAATTTCACGACATATTCCCTAACTATAACGAGGTGGCCCAGAAAGAATGCTACGAGTAGATGATCGCTATGTCTTCAACCATTATGGCAAAATGCATTATTTTTATTTGGTGGTTACGACATTCTTTTTTGCAATAAATATACCAAGCTGGATCATATATTGTTCAGTGAGGCGTTATAATTCTAAGCGCCATTTTTCGAGGCAATGCAATTCCCAACATTGCCAATTTGTCAACAGCGGCATTCCATCGAAATACGGCCGAGATATCTGACGTCTTCAGCTGCATATGAACGGACGTAAATCCGCGATGACAGTGGAGACATAGCTCGCTATCGTCTTCTCTTATGAAGCGAGGGCATTCCGGCCTCGTTTGTAGTCGCGTTTGTCCGGTATGACAAACAGACACACACACACACACTCACACCAACACACACACACACACACATCACATCCACACACCGACGGGGGTTGATAGGTTCACACAACACGCGTTAGCACCATGCACACGACAGATCACCACCACACACAGACAGCAGACACAGCTACACTTCCAAGCCACCACCTCAAGTACACACACATGCAGCGCACATACACACACACATATCAACACGCACACGACACACACACCACACAAAACACACACACACACACACACACTCACGCCGCGCGCGCGCGAGCGCGCGCGCTACACTCAATAACACGCACACCATGGTATGCACACAGACGAACAATAAGACCAGGGACACAACACATACATGCAGTCACACAGACACAGACACTAGACACAGACAACAGACGGACACAGACACACACACACAATCACACATCACACACACAGACAAGGCCACCACTACACACACACACAAACACACACCACCTACACTCATAGCATAATACATGGCACACCCTGGTATTGCAACAGACATAGCACACAGTATACAGACAGGGACAGCAACACTACACTGCAGTCACCAACACACACACCCCCACACACACCACGCACAGCAGGGCGCCGCACGCACAGCAACGCACGCACGCATCGCACACACACCACGCAACACAGCACACACACACAGCATCAAACAAACAGTACACACAACACACACACCCACACAGAAAGACAAATACCACTCGTACTTCTGGTCAATTTTGTGATTCTCACCACTATGCAAAACACCATCAACGTACTACACTGTTCAGAAAAAGATAAAGAAAAAGGGATAATCGTAAAACGCAGATGAAACTGCGTTTACTTGCACAATAAAATTGAATTCCTTAAATTTATATGACTCTTTATATATTAAGTAATCATAAATATGATGAAATATATATATGTATTTAATGCTCGATTTATGACAACACTCATATCCGCTGCTTATTTGGAATATCAAAGCCTAATGGAAACGTTGCAATAAAGTACCTACATGTTTATGACAAAATGAAGCCAATAACAGTGTCTATTAGAAGATCATTTGGATAGATGCTAATAAGAAACATTTTCTATTCTAATCCGATGAATATGAAAAATTGAATACGTAGTTGATGCATTCAAATATTGATCCCACACACAGTAATATTGCATAATATTTGTAATATGTAAATGAAACTATTTTTTTTTCTGAAGAGCCTAACCTGTTAATCATGGATGGAAGTTCAACAACTTTTGGAAGTAAAGGTGTTAACAAATACAGAGAATCTCTCCTCTATCTTATAACACCTTTACTTCCGAAATGGCACCATTGTTTTCATTTTTTGTGAAAGGTATTTCCAAGCGTTTAGAGGTTAGTGACGCTGGGATCGTACGGCTTTCCTAACAGAATCCATGACACATTCAACACAATGGAATGAGCTAAATAGAAACTCATTCATTGTCTCTATATAAACTAACTTTGTTTTATCGACACTGATTAACATGTAAACTACAAATATTAATCATTTCAGCTGACTTCTAATTTTTTTTTATGTAAGATCTAAAGCAGTTGGTCTCAAAGAGGTATGAAAATTATTCATTGGACATTCACTAAACATTTCATTGACAAAAGTCCATCCAGATTCCATACAAAATGTACTAAAATTTAAAAGATTAGACCAGTCCTTAACTAAATTTGTAGTATCTACGATGAAAGACATGCATAGTTCAATAAGTTCATTGTAATATATTAATATCTTCTAATATTAACATCCATTATAGTACAGAATACATTATACACTATAAAAGTATATCATAATGTAATTTCAATACACATATATTAAATATTTCTTATAATACAGTCTATTCTACATATTTAAAGAGAATACACAGTACTGGTTGATTACTTGCAGAACAACATCACTTTGATATCAGCTGTTTTCAAACCTTCTGTGAACAGATGGTATTCTAAAAATGTCACTATAGTACGGAGAGTGTAGTTGAAAACAACAGAATACTTCGTTTTGGACAAATCTGCTACACAAATCCCCACTGCTGACAAAGTGCTAACACAGAAATCAATATGTGGGACTATGCCATTTATACTGCAGCAACTGAGTTGACTCAGTCGGGTATTCAAATTGCCAATCCCTGAACTTTTTATCACATATGAAGTGAATT
>JZLH01S0186452.1:95250-105542 GCA_001188425.1 Eucidaris tribuloides | reverse complement strand
AACAGACCCCCTCAACAAATGCCAACAAGCAACGCACATTACACACTTTGTTCTAGAAATTTAAGGAAAAATAAATTTGTTTTTCCGCCATTATATATTGACCCATGCAAAGTCAATTACAACGAAACTCAGACCGTTCTGATGGATTGGGAGTGACTTGGGAGGTAATTGCACCTGGCAGGCATGAGATACTCCCCGTCCGTTCCCCGACGATCACGAAACGTTTCATTGGCGATGGCAAAGATGAGCAAACAGCAGCGAGACGTTTTGATAGCCGGTAAACGACCCATCCACTTATCATCACATATTCAGGCACAAATCACTTACTGAGATTTTAGACGTAAAATAAATTATATGTTTATTACCCCCTACTGCCAAAGTAGGTCTTATTTTTAGTATACGTATTCAAGCGGAGCAGCTAACAAAGAAAGATAGAGAGGATTATAACGTCATAAATTAACTTTGGCTGGGGATGTTTCCAACTGGTTAATTACCTAAAATGGAATTTCCAGACACTCTGCCGGAGGAAAAAGTCAACAACATGAACTTGTTTACAGCATACTATGCCTTTGCCCTTTTGATTTTTATACGGGCACACATACATTTTCATGAATACATTATCAATATTTTGAGTAAAAGGGAAATCTAATAAGTTTGGAAATTTGTTTTCTTTATACTGACCATTTGTATACAACAAGTTCTTTTGTGTTGAATCCCTCAAAATATACTCTCTCTAACCAAGATCATTACAGAAGTTCATTCGTGCGAATCAGAATTGCACAGAATAGATTTCCTCGTCAGGACTCGATCATATATACCCTGAATCCGATTCATATAAGATTTAACATAGTCTATTTCTGTAAATTCATTCTTCTGTATAACAGTGTGCCTATTTTGATCATGTTTAGATCTTAGAGTTATGTACAAAAAGTACACAGAAAAATATTTTGAAAATAGATAAAGGGCATTTCTTTCTTTCACGAATTGCAGAATATTTTGTGGACTTGTGCAATAGTATTTTTTAAAGCGTATACTTTTTAGCTTTGCCACATGCATATTTGATTGAAATAAATATCAATAACATAATGCAGTTGTAAGATACGACCCTGTAGTACACTTATAAATGTATAAAAAATAACAAAGATCGTAGTTATTCATGTAGCAACTCTTTCACGATTCCTTTCAACAGTGCATGCACCAAGCACACTAACTTTAAATTCCTTTTGCTACTATCCGCACCTTTATAAACGGACCACTAGCATAATGCCTCTCAGTGCAAAAGCATTCCAAGTAACCTTTGACTCCTTCAAAGCAATGAAATTCTGCGTTATGAATGAAAGTTAAACAACACCATGGTAAAAGAGGATTAAATGGACATTGAATTGTCTTTCAGGGGGAAACGACTGAGATTTACTGAACATTATATTAAATACGCCAAATTTCCTTTTGCCAATCACTGACCCACAAACGAAATAGATATCGTACGTCACAAACCTATTCAAACGTTTATGTAGACCTTCATTTTGAATTAGGGTGTATCCCTGTGAGTATTTGAGGTAATTGATCAGGTTGTCCATTTGGATTTGATGAAAGAGGCGTTCCACTCGTGTTGTCAGCCGTAAAAATCTAAGAAACATCCGTATAGCGCGTTGGGAAAAATATATTTTCCCACTTTCGCTTCTACATGTATAGCACTTTGTGCATAACTTTATTCTATCTACCATCCGCCCCAAGCGAAATGATTGAATAAATCTGAATAAATAAATGAATAAATAAATAAATAAATAAATAAATAAATAAATAAATAAATAAATAGATAAATAAATAAATAAATGAATAAATATAACATACATAAATAAATAAATGAATAAATAAATAAATAAATAAATAAATAAATAAATAAATAAATAAATAAATAAATAAACAAATAAATAAATTACTAAATTAAGGTTTCTTCTTGTCCTTTACACAAAGCCAAAATGCTCACCACCATGATAAAATCCTGCTAGCCAATTGCAATGAAAGAGATTAATAATTATAATAATAATAATAATAATAGTCCATTCTTATATAGCGCATCATATCTATCGGAGATCGGTCTCTATGTGCTTGGATATTATTACCCTGGTCACTGGGATACAGTTCTAACCTGCACAAAGATGTGCACCATTTCCACTCCCTGGGGAGTATTCCTAGCTGAGCTGCCAAGTAGTAGCGCATCAAGCCAGACAAACTAAATCATTCTCAATCTACCAGGTACCGATTTATACTCCTGGGTGGAGAGCAGCAAAGCAGATTAACAATGTCTAGCTGAAGGACATTAATGCCGGGCGGGCGTTGGGACCGAACTCAAGACCTCTAGATTATCAGGCACACGCCTTACCAATCTCGCCACAGCACCAGATTGACTTCCGATGGTGGCAAAAGTGGAAAGAAACACAAATCCCGAATGGAACTGAAGCCGCAGTCATTGATTGCTATATTGCTATGTCAGATTTGCGAGGAAGGGCTTCATCCAGGTAGAATTGGAAGACACTTTGGGGCAACTCATGTTACCCAGTCATGTCTTCCTCGATAACTTTATGCAGCCCTTCTTTGACAAGTTGGTAGTTTATACTTCTCATCAGTGGTCAAAGGTTTTGGAAGTTAGTTCCCCAAAACAATCTGCTTGGCATCATTTGAAGAACCAAAACCATCACTATCCCAGCGGAGGTGAAGACAGTGGTTTCTATTGGAGTGATCATGGAGTTCGGGTCAAGGTAATGAAGTCATCATTCTTCTTTTATAAACAACCAAGGAAACAGCTGGATCCACATCGAAAAGCCAAGCCCAAGCGCCAAATATTCCCAATCTTTTGTCATTATGGTTCAGTTTGGATCAGGGTTATTGAAAAGCGTGGGAACCATGAAGCTAAAAAGGCAACCTTGCATTTGACTGCTCGACAATTCTCCAATGTGTGGGCTGAAAGTCTATATGCTCGAACTTAGCTTTGCAAAGAATCAATGAAATTAACTCCCATATTGTGTCACCCTGTTTTATTTGATACCAACTACACGAAAAAACACGAAGACTCTTGAAGAGTTTGACTGCCTGCTTGCCAATTTATCCAGACCATGGAGTCTACCTCCATGGTCAAACTCACGTATTCAAGATAACGTCATGACCAGACGTGGACTATAATCCCATAAACCATTTTGAATCAATTTACATTCATTTGATGTAAGGAGTCCAGGCTGACTTGGTGCAATCTGTGGTAAAACTTAGATTTTGGCAAAAAGTATTGCTAAAAATCCTAACGTAGCGCTTTCACGTTTCAACTTCAACCGTTCAGGGGGCACTGGACCGCCTCAACAGGTGCACGTCATCTCTTTAAGTGAATGAAAGTTCACAGTCAACCCTTGTGGACTGAAATGCAAGGCCATTGTTCACGATTTTCCGTAGTCCCATCAGAGGTATTTTACAAATCCCTAATGACGATTATTTAAATATTACTAGACCCGTAAATAGGGTTTGTTATCCTTATACCATGTGCGCGTTTTTGAGAAAATTAATTAATTAATTATGACGGTTATTTACAATGTCGTGACCAAGTACGTTTTAGCAATGTATAAACTACCGGGGACTTTCACCTTGTGCAAAAGTAAATTACGTGGCTGGAATGTCACTCCGTCCTATCCTCGTTCGCAAACTTGGGAGTGCTTGACAACCTATGCATTCACAATATTTTTGTGAAACCATAGATGTTTAAAAACCAAATAGGAATTTTGGTGAGGCATTTGAGCGCAGCCATTCTATGAATAATGGAGAACTGCGTGAATGACTTTTATTAGCTTCATTCAAAAGAATACCTTCTCCAGTGCATTCCAATTAACGTAGAGCCACAGGCATTCATAAATATTAAAAGGTGTAAAGAGCAATCCAGCGAGTAATGTTTGTGTCTGTGAAATTGCTATTGACGGTGATTTCTTGTTATACGAATGGGACTGAGAAATTTGCCTCACTAATTAGTCGATTATCTCATCAATGCGCTAGTAAAATTTGGAGAACAAAGGCTTTTTCTCATCAACAACTTCATCTTAATCAATTTGTAATGCTATTTTTCAATACCAATCTGGAGACTACGGAACCTTTTTTTTCTAGAGCGTTATTTGGTCAATGCCCTACAGTCTATTGAAGCGATTATGGCCGCGCAGATGATGCTGATATAAACGAAGTGATGTAAAACAAAGTCCTTGTGATTATGGTGAATTATGGTGAATTATGGGGTTCGTCTTACTTGTCTTAAACAGATTTTTGATTTATAAGGTGCAACGCGGGCAATTAATATTTGGACAATATCATTCTTTCGCCATTGAAATTGGTGGTATAACGCTTGATAAGATAATATTTTATAATTCTGTCATCGTGTTTTAATTTCAGACAATGGGCCGTATGCATAAAAAGTAGCAATTGCTAGTAAGGAATTGCTTCAAGCACCAGCAATTTGTTGTCAAGCAAAATCAAGCTCATGCAATTACTTAAATATGTTTGCATAATCTTTTGCTTAAAGGTGAAAGAAATTGCTTAAAAACGTATGCATAAAAAGAACCTTTTCCTTGTTCTGACAAGAATTTGCTTGGGTTTTTTTCAAGCTCCTCAATACCAGCTTGAGCGCTTTTGCTTAATTATGACATTCGAGTTTAAAACATGTCCATGCTCGTATTTAGACCAAACCAAAACTGCACGAAAGGAGAATAAATCAAGAAATACTATTTCTGGTATATCAAAAAAAAATTGGGGGAAAATATTTCAGGAAGGGGGTTAAAGATTTAACTCTATCCTGGAGGTACGTTGCGTCTTTCAAAATGTATTTATGTACGTTGACCGCGAGTTGTGAAGATGGGAGGCCTCTTCCCATACGTATTTGACTCGTGCAGATCTGGCCTTTGTTGTTGTTCGCACCGCCGTGACGTTGCTATTGTATGGTTGTGGAGACCTTGTAGGAATTGCTCACGAATGGCAAGAAAACGGTTTGAACACAAGCAAAATGTTATGCATACGAAAAAAAGCAATTGCTTGAAATCCATCTTTGGCTTTTAGGATGTTAGCAAGTGTTTTTATGTATACGGTCTATTACTTTCATGGGAGCACAAAGGCGGGTTTCGTATAATGTATTGAAATATTACGCGTGAGAGGAGAAGCATTTCCTGTCATGGGACTTACGAAAGATCACTTCACTAATGTATACAAATTTATGGATGTTTCTTTATGTGACCATCGAGGAACGATTCTACTGATTGTTTCTGGAGTATATGATGGTTGGAATCAATTTGCATATTCTTGTTTTTGTCATACCGGACAACCCTGCAAACCTCGGGCAAACTATCAGGTTGTCAAGAACAACCTTTGTTTCAAAACGTTTTTGCAGGCAAGCAAGAATCTGTGCTTGCAAGCAACTCCTAATTTTTATGCATATGGATTCAAGCAAAAGGCTAGAAAAAGCAATTACTATTTTTTATGCATACGGCCCAATGAGAATCACGAATATATATTGAATAAACAACACACTGGTTGTAATATTGATTTTGTACTTTAAACTAAAATCGTTTAGAATATTTTATAGCCTCGCTAAACATTGAATTGAACAGTACAGAAAACAAACAAACAAACAAAAATAGTGACAAATGACAAAGATATACGAGCCCTTTGGCATTGGAAACAAGAAAAAAACGCTTGAATTACATGATACAGTGCCAGGCATGCACGTAGTGTCGTAGACCTCTGTAGTAAGACTGGTTGAAACTCCACGCTTATGTAAATGTATCAGATAACGAAAGTGAAGAAAGCAATACTCAAGTTCCGTCGAGCTCGTGTCTGAACGTTTGAAGTGCATTCTACAGAAGACTCCCTAAATTTATATCGGAAGAACAAATCGATGAGGCCCCGGGGTAAAATACAACTAAATAAGAATTAGATACACCATGAAATTCACTTCGTTCTTCTTTTTCCACTTTTACAACGCAAGGCGTTGCCTGAAGAAACTGATGCCTTTTTGGCGGGCTTTCGTTAACACGGAAGACGCGAGGAAAGCCGCCTGCAGTCATTCTATCTGTTTGACTTAGTCCCAGGATGCTGTGAGCGTTATTCTAGACAGATAACTGCTATTATTTTGCTATTCTCTGGATTAAATGGAATTCAGTCACATTTGAAAAGCTCTTCAGCTCTTGGAAAACAAATCTTTACGCTTAAGTAGCGTAAGATTCTAGCATCAGTTATCATTTAACTCGATGGCAACAAAAAGGCTGCTTAGTCTGTTTATATTTGTTTTTTTTTAAGTATCACATGATGGAAGTCTTTTTTTTTCAGTGTGATAAGCAGAATGCCTGAAATATAACAGTATAAGGGAGAATCTTTAAATTTCCGACTTCAGGAAATAGGCTAATATACACTTTGCTCAGGTTCAAATGACACCAGGACTCTCGAAAGAAAATAAAGTTATTACACCCTTTTCTGGGAGTCTACAAATCGACAATAATCTTTGTGATTCATGATTTACAGTGAATCGGGGGGGGGGGCATGCAAGCTTCTATCTCGACCAATTTTATAAATTATGGCGTTTTGTTGATTGGGATTGCTTGTAGATTAGATGTGGTTAATTAACTCAGACTAAGTTTCCTACACTTTACCACTTGGACAGAAATGAATAGGTTTAACTAAGCACGTTTAGTAATAATGTCTCCCTCCCTCCCGGTAAGGTTGTTTAACCCACTCCTTCCTTGTTTGCATGTTAATTGTTTAAGCTACCCTGAGTTGACCAAGTTATGGATACACTACTTATTCATAAAATGTAGGTAAGTTTAGAATGTGTGTATGATATACGCACTTCTGAAGTTCCGACAGCATACACCTGTTGCAAACACTTGACCACGAAATGTTAATACTGTGGAACCTTTATGGTACACGTTCAATCCAGATGTTGCACTCTAAGAAAAAAAGGGCTCAATTTAAAACCATTTTGTCACAATCATGACACCATTTTAACAGGTGCGTATAGGCACCATTACGGCTACTTCATAGCACTCTTTTTCAAGAAACTGATGCAGCTATTTTTCTCTTTTTGAAGTCAGATTCGGTCAGAATGGTGCTCAAGAGCACCGATAAAGGTGCAGCTATTGTGACAAGGCTGGGCACGTTTTGGAACTTTTTTTTCTTAGAGAGTGTGGTTCTAAGCTGAATAGTATGTGCCAAATCTCGAAAGAGAAACAGGAATATTTATGTGTTTTCGCATCATGTTGTAAGTACGGATTACGTACAAATTAGCACTTCTTCAAATGAACACAGAGCCCTATTATTTATTTTCCATAAAATATATGAATTTCCCATTTAACTTTACGTGTCCTGACTTGCAAAAGAGCTCGAAAGAGCACCCATTAGCGTCTTCTGGCCCATTAGGGTGTTTATGATTAAAGAAACATGAGATCGGCATCTAGAAATACTAATATTCTTACTTTACATTAAGAACTCGCAGACTGAAGCAGGATTTTAATCCGAAATGCATATTTCGCAGTTTTTAATGCATAACTGTAATGAGAAAGTTAAGCCATATCAAACTCCCCACTTGCAAGTCGTAAGCCTTTGCTGTTAGAATTAAATTGGCGGCTCGTTTACATTTTAAGCTGTGTACGAGTTACATATTACAAACAATTATTATCTGTTCCACCTATTCCATATGAATTTATACACTATGGATAACTCACGTTACTTTCGTCATATTTTTGAATCCATCTGATGCAAAAATAATGACGTGCCGCTAGAGTATCCATTATCTTCTCTACTAGTATGTGACGTTTACTATCACCACATTTCTTTCTTTTAGCATTGTGCGCTGTCATTGTTCTTGTCGTCGTACATTTTATTCTTCGTTGTAGTTTTATCATTGTTTTTATGCATACTGTTTTTCCTGCTTTAGATAAAAAAGAAATTTTGATTGCATTGTTTTTAGACCTTAAAAAGGCATTTGATACTGTTGATCACGACATTTTATTACGCACATTGGAATTGTATGAGGTAAGGGGTATTGTGTTAAATTTATTTAAGAATTGTTTGTCTAATAGAAAGCAGTTTGTTAAAATTTCTAAATGTAAATCTGAGTTAAAGATGATTAAATGTGGAGTCCCACAGGGATCAATTTTAGGGCCACTTTTTTCTGTTATTTATAAATGATTTATGGAGTGTATCTAAGCTACTGCACTGTATAATGTTTGCTGATGATACAAGTTTATTTCTGTCACATCCAAATTGCCAAACTTTACAGAATTTATTTAATACTGAACTGAAATTGATATCTGAGTGGTTTTATTCAAATAAAATGTGCATTAAAGTGATAGGCTAACATTGTGGAGCTTCAATTTAAAAATAAAATTGTCAAACTTTGATATCTCAGCTACATAGTAGTGTATGAATGGACAAATAAACACCCTAGAATACAAAAGTTTGGAAATTTATGCTGCCACTGGCCAGATATGAATGAATAAACAATTAATACTCGGGGCGAGTAGAAAATAGCCTAGATCTACACACAGTAAATCTATGGGAGGAAATGGGCAGGTGAATCCGGTCAACTTACGATTTTCACTTTTTTAAAGCACTAAATAATCATTTTGAAATACAATTTCTTCAGGGCTTCATTTTTAGACCTTATCAAAGACACTGGTAGCATGGGGAATCATGTATCTCAGATTTTTTAAACTGTGGTAAATATTAACCAGTAGCTTTAATGTAGATAAAGCTAATATCATTGTTTTTACTAATTTATGCATTCATGACAATATTTCAATTAAATTGTGCAATGTCAATATTAAGTGTGTCACATCAGTTAAATTTCTTGGTATTATTATCGATCACAAACTCACATGGAATGATCATATCAATGTAATTTGTAATAAATTGGGAAAGAATATTGGAATAATGTTTCATCTTAGGCCCTTACCACAAGAAAGTTTGAAAATAATTTATTATTCACTAGTATTCCCATATTTAACTTGGAGAAATTGAAAAAAATATTCAAGTTACAAAAACGTGCAATAAGAACGATATTAAATGCCTCTTATCTTGCCCATACTGATACATTATTCACTACATTGAAAATACTGAAGTTGCCGGATCTTTATACATTCCATGTTCTTTTATTCACGAATATGTGTAATAATAAACTCTTGCCTGAATACATTCAACAGTTCTTTCATTATAATAATGAGTTTCATCAATATAATACTAGAAGTGCAAATAATTTTCATCTTCCCAAGGAAGAATATCATGTTATCAAAATTCTATCTTGTTTCAAGGACCTCAACTGTGGAACTCTTTAGCACGAAGTATTAAAAACTCAGTTTCTCTTAATGTTTTAAAATCAAATTGTAGACAATTTATTTAGATCAGAATTAATCACCATACGCTTTTTGTATAGCATTCCTGCACATGTCTGTTACCGTTTTGTAGTTTACCCAATTTTGCAGTAGTTTGTTTTCTTTACCATGTCTTTGTCATTGTTCTATAATTTACAAGGGTCGGCTATCTAGAAGGCTCGTTCCTTTCTTGCTGTTCCCTGCTCATATTAATTTCAAAGTAATGTTTCTGTCATATTTGTGTTTTTCTGTACTATTCTGTTACATTTGTATGTTATTTTTACTTTGTACATGTACATGATGTTTTTATGAGTGAAATAAAACTGAACTGTTGCATTAGTATAAAAACTGTAATTATGCATAGAAATAGAAATACATGAAGCAGCAGCAGTGGCAGCAGCACGTAGTTAAAACAAAAGCAGCAGTAGCATTATCAATAACGTGAAGGGTATGCGATAAAATAGGCTAGCACGATATGCGTCTTCAGGAACATTCAGGTGTATTCTCAACAGAATGTAACAAAAGCAATTAATAATGCTGGCTACCACCTCAGCAATGGTTGCTCTCAGATGTCTCACTAAGAGCTATCCACTCTTCGAAGATATGATGTCATATAACATCTGGTCACTGCGATCAAGCTAATCATGATGTGCCCAGTTGCTACCTTCGACGGTGGCGGCGCCATGGCGGCACGTTCCTTCAAACTGCGCTCTTGATTCCTATAGGGCGCACGTCACAATTCCAATGGGCGCAATGCCTACCGGGAAGGCAGTACAATGATTATGTCATTGCCTGGATGTACTAAAAAAATCTTTAAAAATAAGCAGAGTGGAAAATCACCACATTTTGTGGTTTGATATATTAAGCGAGGACTATAGATTCTACAGGTATGCACAAGTTGGTCAAATC
>JZLH01S0186452.1:78174-92310 GCA_001188425.1 Eucidaris tribuloides | reverse complement strand
TTCTACGTTTCGATTAAATTTTGAGAGTGCTTTGAAGTTGCTGCATTTAACATAGGTTTCTATGGGCCCCTGGAAAGGTGCCGTGTACCCTATATACCAGCGAGGCAGGGATGTTATAACCATGGACCCTAGGGTCCATATTATAACAGAGTGTGTTTATAATGGCCCCAACTTTTTGGCGTAACGTAAACTTATTCACAGGTTGTGGGGTTCTCTTCCCAAATCACCATATCTTTCCACCATACCATTTTATCCATCGTACTAATATATATTACAGTTTCATCAATTATCCAACAGTATCATGACAACCAACTCCTCAGCCTTCATGTCTGTGTGTCATTTTGTCAATCTAAAGCGGATCAAGGCATTTTGTCGTACAGATGCATGACCCTCTTGACGTTTCATTTAATGTATTCTTTCTTTTATTCACAATTTTTCTCTTTCCGCTATTTTTCCCATTTTTGTGATTACGCTGCTACCTTTCTTTCTTTGTTGCATTTCTTTTGTTTAGTAAGTCTCATATCTTCTAATTAGTAAGATCTTGATATGTGCTCTGCAACAATTTTATGCGCTAAACATCTGTCGACCGATTACATGTCAATATAATAGACACATATCGTATATTATATTGCACTAAATTGAATTTATGTCACTCATAAAACATAGAACAGTATATAACCAATAAGCACAGACTCCAAATTAAATATCAGTGATTACAATCTACAAATTACAAGCAATATTGAGTGGGGGTGGAAAAAACCCTTGTATATTTCGTCGTATTACTGCGGATAACTATGTAAGAATTTGAAATGAATTTAATAGAATCAAAGTCAAAATAATTACAACTAAAATAACGCTAGATGTAATCTTTATGATATAGTGTTTTCATTTGACTTTCTCGCAGAATCACTGTCACTTGTAAATTGTGGTGAAGGTTTAGTTTCGTAAATAAACCAATTTGCTTTAAAACAAAAACAAAAAACAAAACAAAACAAAACATACAAAAATAAAACCGAATGTAAAACATAAAAAATGCTATTAATCAACTTTCACGTTGGAAATTGTAGGGTCAGTTGCATTTTCAATCCTTCATATAGTCCTGGAAAATTGGTATTAGATTATGACAGTTATGTCCTTTTAACTAGATTTAAATGATTAAATATTGTCCAGATTATATCCGATGACAATTCACGATGGAAATTGTAATCGCAGTTTACTTCCGTTTTTGTCATCAGGTTACAATCAGTGATAAAGACTTACAGAGAGCTCTGCTTAGCTACTTTAAGCACCCATCCTGACGATAAGTTACTCCGGATTTAATTAAAAGATAGAGGAACGATATAACCAGACGCATTCCTTAACACATGTACTCTTGACGAGCCCCGATCGTGCTTGCGTAAGACAGATGTTTTCAAGATTCGAGACACGTCAGGGCGCTGTTAATATGTCATTTATTAATCTCACGTTTTCGTTCCATTGCTCGTGATGGAGAGGCAGAGATGTATCACTCCCGTTTGGACCACGTCGTCAAGAGGTTGATTAGATTTAAAGACGCGCTGTCGATTCCAAAGCTTGAGGCGTTAAGTCCAGAGTGTGTATAGCTTGCTGTGACAACTTTCACGGAAGGATAGCAACAGGCGTCTAAATTGACAAATTAAGTGACCAACGATGCCACTCTAATACGACTGGCAGCGTTGGTCACTTGAATGACAGATGACCGGAAGGACGCTAAGATATTAGGATAGGAGTGGGTATCTAAAAAAAAATGGGTGTGTCCCTTTTGCTCTCATCCTTTAATAATTCTTGTGCATGTCACATTGATTTGTAGAATAAAACGTAAATGTGGATTGGTCTCTTTAATTTTCAATATGATACGATTAACGTTTGTATAGCTTTGGTAATTACAGTTGAGGATTCACCTCATTTGAAATTGTAATTGTATTATTTTTTGTCATATCCTGTGTTCTTCTATAGGACCCCGAGGAAGAATAGCAGTATTACCGCTGAAGTCGGATCATCATCCCAATGTATATTTGTATTTGTGATACACACTATCAAAGCAGTGTTGCTAGCTTTCTAATCCTTAAGACCCTATGTTTAAAAACACAAAATCATATTATCTTGTCTCGGTTTATTGTACCATTGCGAGAAAACATAAAGAGTAACACCCCATAAACTGTTAAACAGGCATTCTCGTATTGCTGTATAATGTACCCTCCCCGCTCAAAAGTATTGCAACATACGCTATAACGCATGCATTTTGAGTTAAAGGGGTCTTTCTATAATAATATCCAAAATGATATGCAAAATTATTTGAAAAGAAATCAATGAATATTCTTTCTCCTTTCTTCTCCACGGCGGAGAGATTATCCAATGCAGGCGCGCCCACGGCAGAGGGGCGGGAACATAGAATTTAATATTTTTTCGCCTTCCTGTAGGGGTGGGGTGTTAATTCTCACTAGTATTGTAATCCGGTTTTATATTTCCCGTGAAACGTTTTTGATGGCTTGGAAAGACTTCCAACAAACAAAAAATGCCAATGTGTTCCTCTGACGCGGTCCCTGAAAGAAGACACCACCCCGCGAAGACGAACGCGCCTCCTATCTTCATAAGACAGTGGTAAGGAGGATAAGGCTACTAGATGATGACCTTCTCTCCACATTATTATATCCAATGTACTGAAAAGTCGCGTAACAGCAAAGTTTAGGATGTTTGCATAAACCGCCTTTAAGATTGAGAGAGAATAAGAAATTACAACTTGAAGAGGTCTTTTCTGAAATATGGGGCAAAATCCTCCTTACCGCTGTCTTATGAAGATAGGAGACGCTTTGGTCGCGGGTGGTGTCTTCTTTCAGGGACCGCGTCAGAGGAACATATTGGCATTTTTTGTTTGTTGAAAGTTTTTCCAAGCCATCAAAACTGTTTCACGGGAAATATGAAAGCAGATTATAATACTAATGTGAATTAACACCCCACCCCTACAGGGAGACGAAAAAATGTTAAATTTCATGTTCCCGCCCCTCTGCCGTGGGCGCGCCTGCATGTGATAATCTCTCCGCCTTGGAGAAGAAAGGAGAAAAATATTCATTGATTTCTTTTCAAATAATTCTGCATTTTCCAATAATGAACTTTATTAGGGCATATAGAAAGACCCCTTCAACTCAAAATGCATGAGTTATAGTATATGTTGCAATACTTTTGAGTAGGGAGGGTAATTTGTGTTATCGTGGGAGATTGTTCAAAAGTAATGTAGATGTGTCGTAGTATATTGGATCGTTCTCTGCATGTTCGATTTCCGAAACGCGGATTTTTGTCCTTCAGCAAGGCGATATTTTTTTGCATACATACAGTGCTAAAGTGAACAACATTGTAACAAAGTAGTTAAATGAGTGACTTAAG
Organism: Eucidaris tribuloides; assembly: GCA_001188425.1. Taxonomy (NCBI): domain Eukaryota; kingdom Metazoa; phylum Echinodermata; class Echinoidea; order Cidaroida; family Cidaridae; genus Eucidaris; species Eucidaris tribuloides. The sequence continues at coordinate 88,911 of JZLH01S0186452.1, read as the reverse complement.
TTGCTTATGTACTCTGCTTTTGAAGGATTGTGCACCCTTGTCAGAAATATCTCCAACTAAATTTTCGGGTAAGCTGTTCCACATAGGTACCGCAGAGAGGATGAAGGTCCTGCTGGTGGAGAGCGTTCTGGAGGTTGGTATTGACAATGCATGGAGAGGCATTGATTGGCTAGCCCGGGTAGCTCTTCTGGCTTTGAAAGGTTCAGGGAGGTCTGTAGGGCATGATGTAGTCTGCATTTTGTACAGGACTGTCACAGCAGCTACTTGGCGTCTATGTTGGAGAGGGAGGATATTTAATTTGGAGCAAGCTTCTTTGTTTGTGCCTATGATGCGTAGGGCCTTCTTCTGAATAGAGTCAAGTAGACTAAAAGTGGAGGGGCTGGCACTCATCCAGGAAAGTGAGGCATATTCCATCACACTGCGCACCTGAGCTTTGTAGACATTTGCTCTGCCCCGCATGTCTCGTTTACAAGAAACTTTTCTCAGGGCACCCAGTCTTTGTCCTGCCCTGGACGTGATGCTAGAAATATGCTTTTTTTCAGGTCAGCTTGTAGTCAATAGTCACCCCAGGATTTCCAGCTCCTCTCCGCTAATTTTGTGTTATCAAACATGGGATCTAACAGTGTTGGATTCCTTTTTCTTGAGATAGTCATTGACTTACATTTTGATGACTCAAAATCCACTTTCCATTGGTTTGCCCAAGTTTTCATCCTGTCAAGATCCATATTCAGGATAGCGACTTTGGCAGCTGGATCATCAGTTGATTTGAATTCACAGAACAAGATAGAATCATCTGCGTACGGGAAAAGTGGGTTTTCGCATTCATCCTCAAGATCATCATCATCATCAAGATTTATCCGCATTGCTTCTCCGCACGTATAGCAGAAAACAGAGACCTGGTGGAAACTGGTGTAATAATAATATTTGTAGGGCCCCCACTCTCGGAGAGGATACCTTAGGTAAATTAGACATTGTTATCAGATATGGGGAGAAGTGTTCACGAAAAAAAATGGTGATTTGTATCTAAATCAAAAACATCGCCCATTCCAACCGTCGTGGACAGAAGCTTTTCCTACAATGGAAGCAGACAAGCAGCCCTCAATATAGGTGAAAAATGATTCTAAAAACGTGTCTTTTCTGAAATGTTCTCAATCATTAACTCTTTCAAACGTTTTGTAACTTTTTGCGTTCCATTTCTAACATGGTCACATACCAGTGCAGTGCAGGCATAATACACATGCATCTTTCCTTAAATAAACGAACGTAAGACAACCTTTCCTGTCTGTATATACGCTCCAATCAGTGTACACGTTGCTACACACCGTCTTCACTTTAGTGAAGGTAGACATTTTTGGTCTGTTCTTAACCCTATCATCCACCTTTAAATCGGATTCTGACCAATATATTGCAATACATAATTTCCGTATTATATGATTTTGGCGTATAGTATTACACAATCATGACGGTCATGTGTAAAATAATTATAATATATAGGTTCTATTTACAGAGGGTATTCAACCTTCTTCCCAAACCTTGTGGCATACAAAAAAGACACAAGAGGAGCGCAATATTATATGTAATAAACATAACTGAGAAAGAAAAAAACGATGATATTCATGAGCAAATTATTCGGTGATTCAGCCGGCTTTCAATACCAATGCTATCGGGTAAAACACATATCCAAGAATTGTTGAAATGGCTGGGCAAAGTTTGGTTGACGGTAATTATTGGTCCGATATAGGCTGTATAAAAGCCGAAATCTACATCCCGGGGAGGGGGGGGGGGGTCGCTCTCCACATGGTCTGCTACCCTCCCGTGTCCAACAATCGCAGAAATGCACCCTAAACGGCGTAACCTGCATAACCAAATTTGCGACCCTAAATGGCGTAACGCATGAGAAAAGCTACCCTAAATGGAGTGACTGAAATCCACTGATTCTGATACCCTAAGTGGCGTGAACTGGAAATCCACTAATTTGATACCCTAAGAAGCGTAAATAGTGAAATGAACTAATTTAATACCCTACCCAAAAATTCTAATCTTAAACATTATTGTACATTGCAGAACCCGAAAGGTTCAATTAATAATTCATTTATAATTTTCCTAATTAAAAAACGCTCATTTTGGAGATGTTAATAGATCTACTCGAATTTGCACCCCTAAATGGCGTAATCTACATAACCAAATTAGTAACCCTATATGGCGTGACATGTGAGAAAAAGCTACCCTAAGCGGCGATTGCTGGCGATTGGTGTTGAAAAAGCTACCCTTTTTCCAAAAGATGTCGACGACGTCCGACGGCTGGAAAAGGGACCCTTTTCGACGCTTTTTCTGGACGCGGGTGCGTAGCACGCCGTGTGGAGAGCGACCCCCTCCCCCCCCCGTCCCGGGTCTACATCATTGAGCAAGAGCGCAGTTCCATCATGAAAGGCATATCCCAGTTAGTTTGCCCATTTGGGCATGCTCACAGGGGCTTCCATCTTAAAGTTGCGCTGGGAATGCTTGGTTGTAATGGAGCAGATCCAGAATTTCTGCAGACCTTGATCATGTTGATATACCTTGGGTGGTTGGGTACGACCTAGAGTAGGAGCCACCAGCTCAGTGGCCGACGTGGAAACTCCACGGCCCGGAAGTTTAAAAAAGCAGGCTAGTGGCAAAGTGAAACTTGCTGTGTTGGCATCACAAGGACTCAACTACTAGCAAAAAGTGTATTATCGTGATGGTCTTTCTTGTCTTCTTGACATGCTTGATGTAATTCAGAGCAAGAGACCGGAACACAGAAAAAACCCTGGCAACTGCAGCTACATCATGACAACGCGTAGGCCCAATCTTCGCCCCTATGCAAGATGGCTAGTCAATCGTCGAGTCTCTTGGATTCCTCAGGCTCCTCTCATATTCTACGAACACGGATTCTTGTGATACCTCGTAGTTCGAAAGCTGAAATGGCCAGTAAAAAGCCCCGATTTTGAGGGTGGAGAATTTGAGGGCGGGAGAAGACACAACACAATACCAGGGCACACCTAATGGCCATACTGAAACAAGACTTAAAGAACTGTTTCAACCAATTTAAGGACCGATGGTCTTTGTGTGCACAGTCACAAGGGATGAACATACACATTATCAGCTAATTTTGCTAATTTTGTTGTCAATATATTGAGAGAGACCTCGTTGTACACTTTGACAATATATTTCAATCCAACTTCCCCTTCTGTTTCAGTACAAAGTGACCCAGCGAATGGAGCTAAAAGACTGATCATTATATTTAAAAAGAACTCTTGAGGTTATTACTATGATAAGGATAAAACGTACGATGGGATATAAAGTGTAACAATGTTTACTTACGAGATTGTTATTGTAAGAGAGAGAGAAGAGAGAAGAAATATAACCACAGCGAAAGTGGAGCTCTCAACGCATCTTACTCGTTTTGTCACGATTATACAAACTAATCCACATTGGAGTGCTTTCTGTAGGCTAACATGAAGCAGTCTCTACTGAATCTTTACCCATGAGTGCCACAGGCGTTAACATGAACCAGGTACAAGTTGTAACTGAAACCATGTGTGAAAACCGCCAGGAGTTGATAAACCCCGAATGTGAACTTCACGTCTTTCAGAGGAAGAAAGCGAAATTGAGAAGTGTAGTGTTTTAACCTGTGTGCCCACGCATACTTGTGATGTGTAAACCAATTTCACATGGATAATGGTGTACAGCTACATGTACGATGTTGTAACAAACAGCAGACATGTATGAAAAAAACATATTTAATATGTTTAATCAAGGATACACACTACTTGGTTCAATCACATTCCTCCAGTTGACTGGGCCGTTAATGTCAGAACATACACTATAACCTTGTTGAATATCTTAGATAATTAACCATTTTCTTCTTATAATCAACCTACTATCAAACTGATTATTATCTTTATGTTATCAATCACTCTCGGGGACCGTGCATTTGCCATTGCTGCCCCCAAACCGTTTAAAAGCTTCCCAATTGAAATTCGAAGATCTTCATCCCTGAATGTCTTTAAATCCAACTTAGAGTCTTATTGTTCAGCTGAGATTGTTTGTAGAATTAAGTAATAAGGAGCTTCGTACTAGCCTAGCTGAATATATTTTGCATAGTAGCTGTGCTATATAAATGTATGCTTAATATTATGCTTATCATTATGATATCATGTTATTCTTCGTTAACCTATAGACTGATAAGGGTAACTCACAGAAATTGATTTCATTCAATCTTCAACAATTTATCCGAAGAAATTAATCAATATGCTGTGTTTGTGTCCCTGTTTTATGTTAATATCTGCTCTCTATTTTTTTCTTGGAAATAAATAAACTATTGAAATAAAAAATATAAAAACATATATGTATTAATGTTTTTCTTTATGCTGAGCGTGCAACGTATAAATTCGTAATTTAAGTTTCAAATCAAACATTAAAATCACGCATAATGTGAATTTAAAATTGATTGAGACCAAGGTAAACCAAGATTAGGACCCCCATTCAAAGGCCTTTATGGGTGAAAGATATTTCTATAAAGATAAATGCTATGGTCAACAGTGTTTTCAAGAGCCACGTAACATTTACGACATCCTAAAACGGTCAATTTTAAAAGCCAGCAACTATGTCCAGCGTACAACTTTATAGCTGTAGCATAATGTCAACTTACTGATTAAAACACAGTTCACTCCCATCGGTTTTATTTGGTCACCCTTTACCCAAATAATATGCTTGGTCTTTTATCTATTTCCTGGCTTGTACGTAATAGTCGTATCTACTTCAGATGCTCTCGTGGTATGTGCCGCTGATATACGCAACGGAAATTACTGCCGAGTACTTTACGTTAGAGGCAATTAATGGCGGCGATAAATGAACCCGGTCTAAAGGGACAGACCCCATCCATAAAATAAATAACGTAAGCGATACGTCATTATGACTTGAATCTAACGTTGAGATTTTTTTTCAGTATTATGTTATGACGTTATTGGTTGTAGCAAAAACATACTCACGAGTGTAAACTCGTGTATTTTATAGGAGAAGGGACTGACAGTTGATGCTCCCTAAATTCCTTAAATTGAAAGCAAATCTAATTGATTATAGTAAAGGAAAAAGCCAAAATTGGACTGAAATTTTAAACTGAATGAGATTGAATTTTTAAATCTTTTACACAGAAAAGTTAAATCTAAGTAAAGATTTGTCCCTGATTACAATATAAGGAATTAACGGAATGGAAATATTCTGAAAATATTCCGGGTTTTTTAATTGTAATTTTTTAAAGGGGGAGGGCCATTGTTGAGAAATTATTCACTTAATTACATTCTCACGACAAACGTAACATCGTAATGAAATAATAATATGCGAATTTTATAAATGGACTCCTTCTAATGTATACACGTCAGTTTACCTTTTTACAAACCCCCTTTTCACGGTATTCGTCACAAACTGTTCCTTATACCAATATATAAACTGTTCCATTTACCAACAAATACCACAATTTTTCACAATCAAGTAATCCTATTCATTAACTCCTCATTCTACGGCCTCCTTGTAAGAAAATGGCCTAGACAGACTGACAGGCAGATAGACAAATTCAAATTCAAATTCAAATACATTTATTTCTTCTTTCAATTGACAACATGACAACATAAGAATAACAATTTACAATTTGTGATCACATAATTATTTGTATATAACGACAATGAAATAGATTATTAATCACAGAATTGAAGAAAAAGAAGTAGTCAATTGAAAAAGAAGACGTGTGGGTATAGAATATTTAATTGTCATATGCATTGGGGCTAAGTATATTTGCTCACATTACTGGTTAAAATTGAACCAACTTTATAGGTCCCAATTGAAAAGAATCCACGGGTGTTTAAGATTGGGTTGGCGTTGCCGTGTAATGTCGATGTTCACACAACGGATGCTCAACACTTTAAGGCAAACTATCTTGAACGGCTTACTGGCTAAAGTAAATGCGTCGATTTATCTATCTTGAGTCAACTGTAGGCTGACAAAAGGGGCTAGCCGCTGACCTTCACCCACAACTGTCAGGGTGATGGGAGCAGGGATTCGGATATCGACCATCTATTTTGCGCTTGACACGGAAGTGCATGTACCTCACCAAATAGTTCGTGTGACTTTGCATTTGTCAGAGAATAATCCAAATGGTCATTTTTACCCGACAAGTGGATGTCACCTCCAGCTACGGGCTGTGAGTAGATGTGACGCCGAATAAAAGAAATATAGGTTCAACGTTGCACCTTTAAAGGTGCAGACCAATGTCACACTGGGAGCAACTTTACGGATGCAACTTTGCACCTTTCAGACCTGTAAAGGGGAAATGTTGTACCTTAAAAGGTGCACTCAGTGTGAAAGGTACAAAGCTGCACCCATAAATGTGCTCCCAGTGTGATATTGCTAAAGGTGCAAAATTGAACCTATTTTTCTTCGTGTGTACCAAGTTGCAAAAATTGCTTCCAGAGTTATCCCATCAGTTGACATAAAAACAGCTGTGAAATCTGTCACTGCCAAGTATTTGAAATAAATGTTACATTTTCCTCTTTTATTGCATGTTTTTACGACATACATAATACCTTGAATCAAACAATGAAATGTTCAAGAAGTTGTTTCTAATTCAGCTTGATTCAACAGTTGAAAAGTCGAATTCAACTTTAAGAGATATTAAATACAATCGTTTTCAAGCGTTCTTAATCCTCAATGCCGGAAGTTTTAGTTTTGAAAATGAGGTAAGATGTAAAAAAGGATTGATATAATTATACTGTATTTGAGAAATGTGTTATACACTGCAGGAACAGAAATTTCAGAAAATACTTATTACAATATTTTAGTAATGACAAAAACTTAACTATGGTATTCGTATTATCTGGGCTAATCACTAATGACTACTTACTACAGTGACAGCTTTAACTGAGCAACGTACTTTTATATTCGTTAAAATGTTGGCATGCGTTACTCAAAAGTCTAAACACACTGAATGAGATTTCCACTATACTCCTTGAAATTAAAAGCAAAAACAGAAGTGCATGTCAGTATGTAGTGAAGTATTGTGTCTTGAAGGTCGTGTACCCTCGGCTTTAAAATTTAATTATCCATTAATATGGTCTTAAAGCCAAAATAATAGGAACGCATAGATCACTACAACGTTAGAAACAAAACCATTTAATAGGGATGTATACACTTTTTATAATGCAGTCAAGTGGCATTTTGAAGTATATATCGTGTCATCATATAAAGACTGGTCTATAATGTAATGGGTTTCTGTCTTTTTTTTTCCTGAAATTTTTAAGCACACTTTGAATGTTCGGGTTTCATAATCCAGACATTTAGACATTTGACATTCTGTATAGCCTACCGGAGTCATGAAATTAAGTCAGACAATATTGAAAAGGTCATTGATATTTCTACGATGAACTAACTTGTTTGACTTGTAACATAAATTCTGAAAGACGGGTCGCTCATAATGAAATAATGTTTATTTCACGTTTATTGGTTTTGATTTTAATATCATACTCGGCAACCTTATTTGACCTAATAATGTGCTTATCATAAACTCAATGTTTAGGGAAAATAGCTTCAAGTCATAAGGCACCCATACAAATACATATAGTCTGATAGGCAAAGATGATAATAATAACAGAGAATGTAATATCGGGTTTCGAACACAAGGTCTAATTTGACTTTATAATAAACCGTCTATCTGGCGAGATTGCCCCGATTGATGGAAAGGGCATTTTTTGACATCTGTTTGTCTTTCTAAACCTTTGATCCCTCCTGTGCTCATCCAATATATTGTGGAAAACTGATAAGGTAATATGATTCCAATTATTTCCCAAACGAATAATAATCAGCTGGATATCAATATAAATCATTAAGTCCATAGTCATGTCATTTAATTATGCGTAATAAGCATTGCCGTTGCACATCAGTGGAAAGTCATACCGACAGAGTCCTGTCTGAAAATGTGGAAAAGACATACACTTTTAATAAGGATAACTTCACTGGCCATTTAGTTCCCAGCATGAAGCTATTTCTTTTAAATATAAAAGTGATGATAACTTTCTTTTATACATGTATAAATGTAAAAAACTTTACTCGTCATCTCTTCACTCAATATCGATGATTATATATTTAAGAAGTGGAAACTAATAATAGCTTTATTAGTCTTTAAAGAGTAAGTTTTCATATTAAAACGTTGACAGATATATCAGGCTTCACTTATCAATGCCGCTTTAAACGGTAAACTGTCATGTTGTTTGGTTCTGGGTGCAATATTAAAGCCCAAGTTTAGTTTTGGGGATTTTTTTATTTGAAAGCTTTATGCCCAAAGGTCATATCACACTAAAAACACATTCTGAATGTCTTTATTCTTTTTTAAATTAATTAATGAAAAATCTCGGGGGGGGGGGGACCTCCGAGATAAAAAAAATACCTCAAGACATTCAGAATCTGTTATTGGTGTGATATGACCTTTGGGCATAAAACTTTCAAATAGAAAAAATATCCCCGAAAGCAAACTTGGGCTTTAATCTTCTGTGGACCAGTTTAACTGGTATTCGCTATTACAATCCACTTGTGTTGGTTGGTGTTGTGTAATCTAATAGCAACGATCAATCCAACAAGCAGGCTAGAAAACCTCACCCATCTCCGGATTGACCCCATGTTTGTCGTACGAACATTTATGTTTCAGTTCATTTTAGCGTTGCATTTTTTGTATGAGATATACAGGCACGATTGTCACAACCCATTTTTTTTAATAGCGACCATTTTAAACACTTTATTATGTGGACGCTTAACACTGCCTGCGCATAGCTAGAACACGTCTGAGAATGTAACATGTAGTGATTGTATATGAATAGCACTGATTCGGTAATGCAGATTCAAAAGTTCTGAGTGTAAGCTGCATTGGTCCTGCCAGGTCTTGGGTCCGAATGATTCTATGAATATTTAACGGGTTTAATCTTGATAAATGTTTATACTTCTACCGTACGTTGCAAGATTCTGTACATTTGTAAGGAAAGTTACCAATGCTCTTCAGATATTATTTTAGCACGCTATAAATCGCAAAACCTTGTCACGCACTTGTATGTTTTGTGATGTTACATTCTACAGTTTCACTTAAAAGTCAATATACTTAGTACTTAAATGAATGATACAAACCGTGTTCACTCGCAGGTCTGCAGACACAGTCTTCTAATTTGTGTGTGGAATTGTTTAGCTTGTTTGAACAACATCGGAACGGATGTAGCTTTGTGATTTAACTATGAAGATATACTGTAAAATTCTGTAAACCACTTCAAGGGGATTGTAATCTAATTTAGATCCCGCCTGTAAGAAATTTTGAATTCAAACACACCCCGTTCCCCCTACATCTTAATGCTGACATTTTATGTTACATTGTAAAAGCAAACAGTACCGTTAAATAATATTGTGTATGTGGTTGTCATATTCATATACTTGCAGGCGAGTATTTCATAATTTGGCCGGATCATAAGCGGTTAGGCTTGTTGCTATGCAAACAAAACGGGAAGAAGGTGTTAGGTGTCACTGTTAAACGAAATTACAATGGGACTTTACATTTTATGTTAATCTAAACCTGACAGAAAGATGATGAACGAACACTATATACTTTACACATTAGTATGTCTGTCTGTCTGTATGTGTATCTATCTATCTATCTATCTATCTATCTATCTATCTATCTATCTATCTATCTATCTATCTATCTATCTATCTATCTATCTGTCTGTTTTATCTTATGCCAACATTATGTGAATAAAAACAGTAAGAATGATTATTAGCCCACTGTTTGGACCAAATCTGAATGTTATGCGACGTCATACAGGATTAAACAAATGATGTATCAGTCACGTTGCAGTCTCAATCGTTTTCGTAAGAGGTAACCACAAATAAGTTCAGCTTACTTCAAGTTTTTATTGTTCCACGATAAACTAACAATCATCATTATGTGAGGCATGTCACACTCTAGAAAGGATGATTAAAGCCCAAGTTTAGTTTTGGGGATTTTATTTTATTTGAAAGCTTTATGCCCAAAGGTCACATCACACCAATAACAGATTATAAATGTCTTTCGTTTTTTTTTAACGTTAATCTTATGAAACATTCGGGGGGGGGGACCCCGAGATTTTCGACTATTTTACATTATAGCGTCCAAAGGGTCAATAAGGTGATAAAGACTCTGCTCTTTGATGAGGTTTAAATCAGGTAACCTTAACACCTTATAACCCTTTGGATGCTATAATGTAAAATATAGTCGAAATCTCGGGTCCCCCCCCCCGAGATTTTTCATTAATTAATGAAAAAACAAAAGACATTCAAATCGGTTATTGGCGTGATATGATCTTTGGGCATAAAGCTTTCAAATTAAAATCCCAAAAACTAAGCTTGGGCTTTAAAGGCACGCAATGGTCAAGTAAAAACTTCATCACACAGTGACGCAAGCTTCCGCCTGGCTGTGATGTGATCGCGATATTTGTTGATATTTATATTTGAACTTGTATCCGCTGACCCCTCAGAGTAGAAGATTTATTGAAGTTCATAGTGCAGGGGCCGGGGGCTTTTCAAATTCCTTTATCTTGTAATTACGAGTTGGCAGGAGATGTTAATACGTAATATGGAAACGACGTGTAAACTATGAGATGATTGAGATATTGAGAGATGCGAGACAAAATGAAACAACTAAACGTGTTTACG
>JZLH01S0186452.1:50532-68182 GCA_001188425.1 Eucidaris tribuloides | reverse complement strand
CATGACAATGGTAGAGGTCAGAGCACTATACGCTGCCGCATATAGCGGGGCCAAGTATATTGATGAACATCTAAATTAAATTTGCCAACATGACTGAACAAAATGATGAACATTCGTCGAAAATATACATTTTATGTTCAAAAACCATTATTGTAGGAAAGACTCAACTGAACAACCAAATATAACTCTATACATAAATGATTACTCGAAATAAGATTTTAAAACTTTTTTTTCACGTTGTTTGACTGTCATTCTCAAAGGTGGATACAATTTTTTGAACATGTGCTACTTTAATTTATTAATTGGCGCTAGGTGGATAAGAAATAATCCTTAACACCGTATAGCCATCGGGTTATTATGGTGGTCTAGTGGTATTATTGCCTGTCTAGTAAACTGCAAGCTGTGGGTTCCATCCCATCGAAGTCCACCCGGTTTCACAGTGACTACAAATCCCCTGAACATAGTGTTTATCTCGCGTCGAGAAAGAAAGAATCAACTCTCCCATTCCTGGTTACACCGGTGTGATGGCTTAGTAGTTAGTGCGTCTGCCTCACGTCTGAAAGGTTGCGGGGTTCGAGTCCCGGCCGGGTAATACCAAAGACTTTTGTTAATGGTATCTTCTGCTTTCTAGCCAGGCGCTCGGCATTCTAGAACAGAGAAGATTGATAATAATATTTATGTTATGCAGGGCCCGCTGGGAATAAAAGTAAAATCAAATAAAACAAAACACATTCTTCTTATTATTACACTGAAAATCTAATTATTCTTTATCACCGTTCTAAAAGTATTACGATCTATTGATAACTTTAAGTCAGGCCACTTTATTTTTCTAAATTCAATCCACAATCACCCAAATCGTAAGAAATTTTTTTTAACGAAAATGAAACAGTATTAAATCATACATTTCGTCACTTTTTATGTGGCGAAATGCTCTGCTTGAATTTTACGAAGTATGAAAGCCTCAAAACAAACCTTTTCAAATAGTTTTGACCCCACAAAGAGCCCATGGCACGAAAGTATTTATCGTATTACCACAAAGATGCCTGCAGTTATGTTAGTTTGTCATACGCCTGCATAAACGATAAAAACATTATAGTGGCAGTAGGTGAAGCTTTGCTACGGTAGTTTACAACATCACTTGTGATATTTACACATTACGGGAGAGGAAAAGGCGGAGGCGCAATTCAATTGGATAATGTCATTTTTGACGTACGGATGGAACATGACACTGTGAAGAACTGCGAGTCAAAAGACTGACTTCTAAATGAAATTGCTTGTTTAATGATAGAGTCGCCGCAAAGTGGTGAACAACATTATTTTAGACACACTTGATAAACTTGTTAGGGTAAAAATCCATGTTAAGTTACAGACCTCACCCAATACCAAACTCACATTTTATGAGACTAAATGATAATAAACAGCGATTTTATTGTAGTTTTTAGGTGCTAGTTGTTTGTGCGTATAAGACTGTAAAAGTAATCACATTTTTTATTGTACATGCAACCATGTTGTGTGTGTTTGTGTGTATGTATGTATGTTTGTTTGTGTGTGTGCGTGCGTGTGTGTATATGTGTGTGTTTGTGTGTGTGCATGTATGTGTGAGCGTATGTGTGTGCGCGTGTGTGTATGTTTGTGTATGTTTGAGTGTGTGTATGTGTGTGTGTGTGTGTGTGTGTGTGTGTGTGTGTGTGTGTGTGTGTGTGTGTGTGTGTGTGTGTGTGTTGAAGTGTTGAATTGAAATTGAACTGAAAGCATCTGCTATTGTGATAAAAATAATTTTAACTTTTATATTACATATTCACATTAATTTGTTGATAAAACATTATTTGAAATCCAATTTCTTAACACTTTATTAAATACTATGACAGCGAAGTACAGGTTGTAATCACACAATTTTTCTACCTACGACGTAACATGGAACCATGTTGACAAAGAATTGAAATAGAACTAGAACACATCTTAAATTAAAAAATACAGAATATCTTCAAAAAGGGTGTTTATTATAAGCGTAAAGATGGCTCAATGTAATTCACTACAATTTTGTCACTGTTTATTCCTAAAACCACAAACGTGATTCAACTTATCTCATACACATTAAGAAACATGGACGTTAAATCATCTAAGTTGAAAGATAAAACGGAAGGAAGTATACGCTTATCAGTCAATCTGCTCACTTCAAAGTATTATGAGATTTGCCACATAAAACCAAATACACCGTGAAATTACGCTTTACCTGCTGACGCCTGTACGCGTATAGGACTACACAACTTAACATAAGTGGTGAAGTGAAATGCTCCTAAACAAGTAAGGATTTGCTTGGCAGCAACACAATCATATCCATCAACCGAGCGATCCGTCTTGTCACATACATTGAAGGTGTTTGCTCAATGTATCTTGTAGGCCTTACACGAGCAAAGTAACTCGTTTAATGCAGGGAACGCCAAATGCAAAGAATTAATCTAAAAAACCTCCTAATGGGGGATCAATCTCAACTTGACTGATGTGAGAAAAGCCTTACTATAGTAGTGTGGTTGTTAGAGAGGGCCCCCGCATCTCTACGTGACTATGAATATTTCTTTGAAAGTGGATCGTAATAATACATTTACGCGGCGTGTCAGCATGATATGATATGATGAAGACAGAATATGCACAAGTTCAAAGATTATCCGTTCATTGATCGCACGGTGTCATGTATACACCACGCCATTCCTTTTGGGATGTTGAAATTACTAGTTCATGAACGGAAGATTCTGCGAAATGTGTATTTATGTATTTCCAGCGATAGAAGCGAAATTTATTCTATAGAGGAGAAAGTATGATAAGTTTGAGGATGTTGAGGCAGAATTTCTCGCCAGCCTAATCGCAGAAATTGTCGCCACCGTTGCAAATTAATAATACAGCTACTTATATAGCGCAGTAGGTCTGTCAAGAAGACGCTCATGGTGCTGCAAGACATATACAGAAAACATAATCATAATAATACACATACGAAATCCACAAAACTACATAATTTCTACATATACATGAACTCAACAAACACAGATTGTCGTCGGCGACAATTTTTGGTGTTACAGAGGATCAGTAAACAATTTTGCACCAGTCTATCTCCCAACTTAGAAGGGCGATGGGCCAAATTCATTTATGTCTTATACTATATATTCAGAATAATGTTAGGCACAGATAAACAATGCGTTCTTTAAGTAATGTTGTACAATTATTAAATGTTCTATGTTTATCTGATAAGGTAGATAAACACGGGTTATGTAAATTAGTTAAAAAGACGAAGAAAAGAAACAAACGAACAAATATACCCATGTATGAAATATACATGCAGAGACCACCTCTAAAGAAGAAATGCGTATTAACGTAATGCAACGTGAAACACTGACGTATCATATTTCCAATAATACGCGACAAGTCTTAATATGAATACCTTTGAATAGAATTCTTACTTTGCAAGAGTAAATACCCCATTTAGAATACATTGTTAAATAGTTGTCGATCTGAGCTAACATTTACCACAGTTAAAAAAAAAATTGAGCCGCATGATTCCCCATGCTACCAGTGTCTTTGTTGAGGTCTAAAAATGAAGCCCTGAAAAAATTGTATTTCAAAATGATTATTTAGTGCTTAAAAAAAGTGAAAATCGTAAGTTGACCAGATTCACTTGCCCATTTCCTCCCATAGACTTACTGTGTGTACACCTAGGCTAATAAAACTCGCCCCGAGTTTTATTGTTTATTCATGTATAAATTGCCATTGGCAGTGTAACTTTCCAAACTTTTGTATTCTAGGGTGTTTATTTGTCCATTTGAACACTACTATGTAGCTCAGATATCAAAGTTTGACAATTTTTTTAATTGAAGCTCCACAATGTTAGCCTATCACTTTAAAGAAAAAGAATCTACTCGTGACCCTCAAATCACCTCACCTTAGCACGGATATTGGAACGACAAAAATCGGAGAATCACATTTAGCTGTGTTCGTTGTTTTACTGTCCACGTTAAGTACCGGCATGGCTATAGTAAGTGTACTTACATTGATTTGCAATCCGTCATAAGGGCTCATCAAGGAAATGACCTTGGTCATTCACAAAATAGAACCATCATTGTTCACCTCCCTCGGCCTCCCCCATCCCCTTGAAGGAAATCATTATATCTATTCACAATTATATCGACATTTTAACATGTTTAATTATCCAATTTGTTCTACAGACGTACTGACCGAAGTCTTTTAGTATACGAAATTTAAATGTCGATGCGCCTTTTAAATATTTTTTCTCTCCCGTTTTTTTTGGATAATTCTTGCTTTTCCTACAACACCTTTTAAGGATATTAATGTCCTCTGTATGAACAAAACATTCAAACACATGTTAAATACCGTTAAATTATACCTTTTCACAGATATATTGAAGTGTAGGTCAAAGTGATTATCAATGATTCAGTTTTAGCCTCTACATTGCCATTTTTGCTTTGGCTGTGTAAATCAACCTATCGATTGAGGGAATATAACTCAACAACAATTAAAAAAAATGTTTGCAGAAAAATCACAAATACATAGTATATGGTTTGCATGTAGTGTGCACGTTTGTGGTATTGTGTTAAAGGCGGATGAAAAGTTCATGAACAATGCCCACGTGTAACGCCTTTTTTTAATCAAGTTCTTCGAGAACGGTGCGTGTATCATACACTGTATACTAAGATACATAAATATGTGTTATGTTTCCTGTTTATGTTGGATCTGAAAGAAAATTAAGAGGGATTTTATTTGTACGTGTCTTAAAGTTTGCAAATCGACACTGGGTATAAAAGGAACACCACGACCCCCTTTGCCTGCAAGTTGACTACATTTGTTAGCACTTTAATCGTATACTTCACACTAAGTATGTTTTTCCGATCTTTGCAAACATCTTTGTGAGGTTTCCATACCCGGTCTTCCATGGCTTACCGAGTAAAATTCAATTTTCCCAGGTGTGCTGGAGTCAGGAGACGGTGAAATCCCGTTTCTCGCAGGGTTAATTGAAGTATCGATGAAGACGCCGCAGGTGGATGTATGGGAGTTGTGAGTTCAACATTAGGTGGGTCATTCATTAGGTGAAGAAAAGGGTTACGATACCACGTATTACAGGTGCCTGGTGATACGCAATTGCTATGTACCTGATACAAATTAATTACACTATGGGGCTTAGTGGTTATCAACTCATTTCTTCGGGCTACTTCTAGATATCCACCATAATATTCTTTCACATAATAAGCAGAAAAAGGAGAACATAATACAGGAGAGAACTGTTACACCATTAAGTATCATCCAAAGGACTGGCTGTTTAAAGTGTTGCAATCACGCTCACGGCGATCTTATGTTAACAGTTTATCTTGATTGTTGAAAGAATCGATTAAGTTATATCACTATATCACATTTCTTTGTGATATTCGTTTCTTGATCACCCGATGTTTGTTCTCCTGTATATACGTTCAGTTAAACGATGTTGTTGATGAGACATAGAATAAAAGCACAAAGGCAATTTAATAAGGAATAAACAAAGCGTATTTCAAATAAGAGATAACATTGATTGGAAATTCTAACAAAATCTATTCTTTACAAAAACTAAGAAATCTTTTTCAGAATCACTTTTTGATCAGACTGATATTCATCAGGAAAGGCCTCTAGCTGTACTGTCATTTGAAAATTAAGAAATAAGACGCAAGGAAGAAGGTCATACTTGGTGTTTTTCATCTCAAATTACTCGATAAACTTGGCGATATCCTTTTCTTTAATGCTACCTAAATTTTAATGATCTTCCTCTTTATAACCCACATTGCCGTGTTCATCATCATTATCATCATCACCATCATCATTGCCATCATCATCATCATCATCATCATCATCGTCATCATCATCATCACCATCATCATCATCATCACCATCATCATCATCATCATCATCGTCATCATCATCATCATCATCATCACCATCATCATCATCATCATCATCGTCATCATCATCATCATCATCATCATCATCATCATTATCATCATTCATATGTCATACCCATACCATTTCCTGTTCCACATGCCATTTAACTTAATAAATCTTTTCAGAATATTAAATACGGAATGGATATTTGATAGCCCTGGAAATGTAAAATTCCGTTAGAAACATGTCCTACAAACTTTAAGTAAGAAATTATCTACTTTCAATACCTCTCCTCTGATGATGAAAGCTGTCTGCTCCGTTGTATCAAACGTTCTTTGACTGAGATATCAACTCCATTTTCGTTTCGGTCTGTAAACATCCATGAATCACATAAATAGGATTATAGGAAATGAATAATAACTTCACTTTTTATTAACTCGTGCTTTTTTTGTTCATCATTTTTTACACAAGATTTCATTACATAATCGCGAAATTCTAGATTATTTCTGGCCATTGCGTTCATTGAAAAATGTATTCAAATCCCCAAGTATCACATGGAACCACTATAGTCGATGCCGAAAAAAATATTTTGAACAACACTTAAAGGCTTTGCAGGTACCCTAAAATATCATGTCCTGGCCATATATATCCTTTATTTTCTTATTTTTTAAATAGTTTCAAGTATGTAACTATTTATGCATCTATTTCTTGTGTATTTTGTGATTCTATTTCATGTACTTTATACGTGCAGACAAAATAATGGTTACAATCACAAAGTTATCTTTGCCCAGAGCTATTAAATGACTATAAACTTTCAGTTTGATTGCATGGAGCAATATTTCAACTCCACCACCCATTTCCAGATGCTACTTTTAAATGTCATCGAACAGTAATGCTCGGTCAAAAACATGAAATATATACTCACAGACGATATTCTTTTTGCCCTCCTTTGGCTCCTTGTCTGCATAAATGCAACGAGGAGGTAATCCCACATTAGCCGTCGTTTAGCGGCACTGAAAATGGATTTTTTTTCCAGAAGTTTAAATAAATCCAGAGGAAGAAATCATATTCAAATCCGACGCTCGGCATCGCAATAGATGTAAATCTCACGCGTGACATTTTGCGTGATATTTTGTTCACATGTTACTGGCGTTGGCGAATGAGTCTGACTTTGAGGCAATTCCAGCGGAGTACTATTTGCCGCAGGTAGACATAAGTGTGTGTAGATTCTTGATTTGGATTAAAGTCTGGTATACATTTGGTAATTGATACCCAATCCGCCAGCTAAACTAAATTAACCCTTTGATTTCCCAGTTTCTTGTTTCAGAATGGCAACAGGTTGTTAGAAAGAACAAGTGAGCGTAATTTGTCACGTGAATGATGTTCTAATCCGTACGTTAATAATTTCCCATTATTAAACTTGGTTTTGTTCTACCAAATCATGCCACTAAATAAGACGTTTTCCTCCTCGTATAAATCAATGATAGCATAAAAAGCAAGTACGGAGACACCTGTTTGTCTACACATAACCTTTCTCGGATTTGCCATTGACGTACTGATGGGCGAGAGGGGTGCAGGGTGGAGGGTGGGGCTTGCAGCATTTGTCCCCTTATCTCAAAGTAAAAAATGACACGTTGCTAAAATTGAGCTTTACGATTTCATTAGAAACGAATTCATTCTCCCCTCTACCCACAAACAGCTCACTTTTGGATTGACCAATTTGCTCATCTTCTTATTTTGTCGGAACGTATTGACGAACAATAAAAAAATCAAAATGTTTTTCTTTCTTTTCAAAGGGAATACTGTTTCCTCCCCTGAAATTGTTTATCATGCAAGTGGTTAAATGTTGTCATCCCGAGGTTTTTGGCTCATGAGGCCACTGCTCCATGTATAATGTCACTAACTTGGTTACCACGAATTTACCTGTTATCGGTCTATAGTACTGCGACATCTCACCCTATCCCACGGGTATACAAGTCTCTTTTCTTTCGAAAAACGAATATTCACTGAATCAAACTGGTCAGAATCTTTACAAAAATAGAGCAGACAGGTCGATAACCGCCTGGTAGCTTAGAGTTTGATGAGACTACTGTGTGTGACGTATGTATTGCGTCACTGATGGCGTCACTCAGAAGTTGTTGTTATGGTTAATTGTTTACATCAAAACATATTCACCATGTTTATGTATCTGGTGCGCAAGATTTAGAGACTGTTGTCATTAACACTCTGCCAGCATATATTGCACTCGAAACGATGTCATTCCAACCCTGGCAGATTTGAAAGAAAATATTGATGTGACTGAAGAAGGGGTTTTCTCTTCAATACCGACTCTCTTTTATCTTGAATTCCTATTATCAAATTTACATTCGCTTCAACTGAAGTTGTTTATGCCAACTTTAAACTGCAATTTCCTCCCAACATTTCGCGCATGGTTTATTTTTAGCAAACGGGCAGCTTGTTGCTTCCCTGTGTACATACAATGTAAAGGGCAGCTACCATATAGCATTTTGATGACACTGAGCAACAGGACTCGATGGTTAACGCAATCAGACATTCTGATTTGAAACTTTAGACACAATTTCTGCTTCATGTAAATATGAAAGCTCTTGTCATGAAACATCGAAGGATGTCTAGACTTTCATTGCTTCTTCCGCAGTGGGCATTGAAGATCAAACAAGCTAATGTGGGGTAGGAGGTGAGGATCAGGAATCAGGATGTCGAATAGTCGAATGGCTCCGATAAATGTCTGCTGAAATACAAAATCATACTTATAAAGGTCCACTCCTTTGGAACAAATTACTAAATGAAATCAAAGCATGCATAACTCTTAATGTGTTCAAATCTAGACTAAAACATTTCTTATTGCAAAAAATATATTTTGTTACGTCCCTCGCCCATTTCATGTTTTCTGATGTAAATAATTCAAACAAAAATAATTTTTCGCTAATAAGACAATTTCTAATCATTTATTTTGTATATTTTCACCGAAACTGTTTTTAATGGTGCACCCACTTTTCATTCTACGTTTCTTATTTTTGCTGATATGTGTATTATTTTGTTTCTTCTGTTATAATGTAAACACACATATGTCTTTTTTTCTTTTTTATATTTTTTTCAACTGTGCATACTTTGTATATATTTTATGTTCTTTTTAATGAAAGTGGTAAATAAAATCAATTCAATTCAACTCAATTCAGAAAAACACGGCTACATAACTACATATGTATTTCTTATATAGGAATATAATGGATTGAATGATTATTGTAATCACCATGTCGTCCAGTGAAATCGAAAAACGTTTAATACGCGAGAGATAAAAAACTCTTCTAGGAATTTATTGAACTGCATGTGTTATTAGGCCAAGTCTGAATTTAACAGATCTTTATCGGGCACATTGTTTTTAGTAGATGAATATACTGAAAGAGAATGTGGCGCTGGGCAAAATACATGTAATGTATGTAGAATTGTGACTTACATGCAACTGAAAAAAAATATGAAAGTCTATAAAATACAGCTGAAGAGGTAATTATACTTCAAATTATCATTTAGGGCAGACCTTTCAACAAAAAACAATATATACTAATAACAACTCATTTAACCGTTGACTTACAATTTTCATTATTTTCTTCTCACTGTCTGATCGCCATGTTCTTGAAATAATTAACTCTTTACACCCTGAATTTATTCTGAGGGAATAATAATGACGATTGTTCTTTTCATATTTCTTTGAATTTTTGCCTTCCTTATTACAGTATTGAAAACGATAAGTTTTCTGTCTACGGTATGTTACTCAGTTACTTAAGCGCACTAGCTATTTTTTAGCATCTCCTGAAGGCCTATTAAGGTGAAGGCGAAAAATAATTATTACTAGTGTTCATTATGATTGATTGTAAGATTGTGCACAGATGCAAAATTAGCGAGAAAAGGACTAAGTGGAGAAATAATGGCAGCGGCTCACCTGTCAAGGTTTAACACGAAAAGGCAAAGCACAGTGAAGGATTCAGAATGGGGTGATCATCCAGCTCCTTATCGGCAATTGTATTGATTATCTCTTTTCAATTTCATGACTCTTTCATTTTATCTTCTCTCGATTTTTTAATGCTGGTTTTTAGCATCTCCAAGATACGCAGCGGCAGCCCCCTCTTACCGTTTGCAGTTTTATGAATCTGCGCTTGCTTAGACGTGTACAGAATAACCATAGCCATCGAAGTCGGTCCAGCCGTTTACTACTAGCCTACTACTACTACTACTACTACTACTACGACTACTACTACTACTACTACTACTACTACTACTACTACTACTACTACTACTACTACTACTACTACGACTACTACTACTAATACTACTTCTACTACTACTACTACTGCTACTACTACTACTACGACTACTACTACTACTACTACGACTACTACTACTACTACTACTACTACTACTACGACTACTACTACTACTACGACTACTACGACCACCACTACTACTACTACTACGACGACTACTACTACTACGACGGCTACTACCACCACTACTACTACGACTACTACTACTACTACTAGGACTACTACTACTACTATGACTACTACTACTACGACGACTACTACTACTACTACTACCACCACTACGACCACCACTACTACTACTACTACTACGACTACTACGACGACTACGACTACTACGACTACTACTACTACGACCACTACGACTACTACTACGACTACTGCTACTACTACTACCACCACCGCTACTACTGCTACTACCACTACCACTACTACTACTACTGCTACTGCGACTACTACGACGACTACTTCTAATACTACTTCTAATACCACTACTACTACTACTACTACTACGAGTACTACTACTACTACGACTACGACTACTACGACTACTACGACTACCACTACTACCACGACTACTACCACCACTACTACGACTACACTGCGACTACTACGACTACCACTACCACTACTACCACGACTACTACCACCACTACTACGACTACTACTGCGACTACTGCGACTACTACGACTACTACGACTACTACGACTACTACTACCACGACTACTACTACGACTACTACGACTACTACCACGACTACTACTGCGACTACTACGACTACTACGACTACTACGACTACTACTACGACTACGACTACTACTGCTACTACCACTACCACAAGTACCACAAGTACCACAAGTACTACTACTCCCGCTACTTCTACTGCTGCTACTACTATTCAGTTGTGTTATATCGCATAACACATGGCATAACAGCATGTCCCTATGCACTTATAATGAAAACAAAATACACGTAGGAGAAATACAATACAAGAAAGTACATAAATAGGTTAGGTTCTTTGGTCAAATAGTTCACAAATCAAGAAATCAAAAGCCACAAATGTTTGGAGAAACTTTTCACTAGACTGATGGATCAACCATCAAAGAAATGGATCGTGCCCACTGGAGTCAAGAAGGTAACCCTAACTTAATGTTTACTTTTTGCCGTATAATAAAAAAAATATTCAACGAAATTTTCCATCTTGAATTCTCAAAACTGCTAAAAAAAAACCTGTACGGTAAAATTATTATTACGAATTATATAATTAGCTAGCATAGGTAGGATTGATTTCTCTGAACGATGGTGTCTCAAACGTGATGATCGTACAATACATTTGACACGCTTATAATCACATAAAATCACCCTCTAAGGTATCTTTTACTGTATCGTATTTGGAAACGTAGATTATTATCACTGTTTAATTTTTACTCACCTTGATGAACTATAAAAGACGACAAAGTGACAATGTCGAGTTATGGAGAAAAACAAATTATTGAAAAACCGGGCATACTAGCAAAATTTGTTTCATTTGGAGAACTAAAAATTTCAAGAGGTTTAATAGATAGATCTGCATCCATTTACCTCTGCAATAAAGTTGATTGGAAGAAGGACAAGACAATTGAAATATAATCGGCCTGATTCCTTTCATTTCACTTTATTAGCCAAAATAGCTTTGTCAGTGCTTACCTGGTAATTTTCCAATACTACAATGGCTTTAAACGTTATTCTTCAAGGAAACAGATCGACGTTTGATGAAAGCTTCAATAAGCTAAGAAGTCTCCCATTCGTGGAATACATGCAACTGATATTGTATTTTCCACGCGAATGCATTTGAGGTTCCTGCAGTGAGAGTGGCGAATCCAGATTGTATAGGGAAGGGAGAATTCTTGATACTGCTTCAACATTACATTAAATGTAAAGATAGAACAAGAACAAGAAGTAGGCAAAACCTGCAATATTTTGCAGGCAAATTGCATAATAAGTACCCCAAGGCAGATCTGCTACTGAATGTAGCTTCCTAGCTAAGTACGCGGAACAAACTATGATAATAATCTTTGTAAAATTGCCTAAGGTAGTATTAAACAACTATCCTTTATTCTTAAACGCTTAAAAAGCGTGTGTTTTTTTAAAATTAGAATAAAGAATCAAAATCAAGGATAAATCCAGACGGATTTTTGCAAACAATATCATTTCCACGACCCTGTAGCATTCAGACGAAAGGCATTAACAGGACTTTCCAACTAATTATATTGGGGCAAACTTTTCCCAGAACAACTAGACATTCAATACCAGACAGAAGCGAATAATACCGACGTGTACTCCGGCAATAAGAATCAATTTAACAATTTCAATACCAGCAAATACCAAGACAGGGAATATTATTCGTTCTAGCTTTTTGAAGTAGCCTCTTAATTTTCTGGAAAATGTTGAACAATCTAGTCGGAAAATCTACAGCTAATTGTATCAGTCATTTCTCAGCATTGACTGTAAAACGCCTTTTTTTCCAGTTTCCATTTTTTGGAGTAATTGCTATAATTTCCCCGTCAAGTCCCACATTTCGAAAATACGTGACAATGTAATAAAAAGTTGCTTTCATATTGTTCATAAAGAAAATCCATGCATATATCAATAACGGTTTCAGTGCGCCTTTGTTTCATTCTAATTTTTACACACATGGTGGAGCTAGGAAAGTAAAGTATGTGCAGAGTCTGTAATGGTCTATTACAGGGCAAACATCATGCAAATTGTTATTACGAGTTTCATGTTTGCACACGGAGCTGAAAAGGGTGCAAGCCTGCAAGTGAGTGAGTGAGTGAGTGAGTGTGTCTGTGTGTGTGTGTGGGGGGGGGGGGAGATTAAACCAGGGTAGTAACTGGAAAAAATATGGGATGTATATCACACAACTGTTTGTAAGACCCTGGACATGAACATGTCACATTCACCCTTCTTTTGGAATGGTAAGATATTCAGACCGTTCACCACTGCTACGTTGGGGAAGGAGCACCTTGCAAGCTGCATATCAAGTTCCGGAATGTTTGATTTCTGTAAAAATACATATAGATATGTTTATAAGACTTCATAAATGAGCCGAACTGAAACCGTCCTGTAATTCTGAGCTTAACAATGCTGCAGTTTACGTTACCATTATAAGCTTAGCCCGAACTGCCAATAGGGCAAATAAACTATGGGGTAATTTAGAGAACTTGCGTTTGAGTATTAGTTAACTTTATGTTTGAGACCTGGTTCAGAGCACTTTTATCATGCAATACATTTGTATCTATTTGTAGTTTTAATTCAATTTTGCAAGTACATGTAGGCCTATAAATGTACTTAACTTAATGACGGCAATATATATTCGTCTACATTTGTCTTTTATTGTGTTTATGTATGAAACTGTATTTTTTATGTTGGCTTGAATTAGAATGTATTTTTGTTGTTGTAAAAATGTAATTTTAGAAACAAAGATGTGAAATAAAACTTGAAACTAAACAAAAACACTGCGCCCATAAGTTATTAACCATTACTTGTAATAAATTGAACTAACACTTTTTGCAGAATGACAACGCAATTTTATTATGACCGTTAATCTGGCAATTATCAAAAGAATTATATTGATTATATTACCTAATTCAAGTTAAAACGAAAAACTAGTTTACACGTCCATAATACTACAAAAAATATTGTAAAGTAATCTAAATGAAGGGGAAGGAGACCTGTACATTTGCTATATGTACAGGCCAATTGGTATGTCTATTAGCTTAATAACTTATATACTTGTGTTATTATTTCTAATTTCCCATAGTTGTATTTGCATTTTGATTGTACATAGATATGAATTTTAATGTTTGGAATTGTAAAGCTCATGCAATATGACCTATGGCCACGACATGAGATCAGTGGAATCTATATATCTATCTATCTACGGTAGATAAACCGGTGTGATGGCCCATGTTGGTCAGAGCGTCCGCCTCACTTGCGGAAGGTCGCGGGTTCGAGCCCCGGCCGGGTCATACCAAAGACTTTTCAAAACATGGTACCTTCTGCTGTCTAGCCAGGCGCTCGGCATTCAAGAACAGAGAATAGTAATGATAACATTTATCTACCCACTGATAGAGCAGTCTATTTGACTGAAGTGGCTACCTTGGTTAAAGACACTATATAACAGTGTGGAAGACCCGTTTAAAAAAATTGTCAAACTTTGCTATCTGACATATCTGACAGCGTTTGAATGGACAAATAAACACCCTAGAACACAAAGGTTTGGACAGATATGCTGTCACTAGTACAATATGTGCAGATACAAATTGGCACATTAATTTTATATCGGGCGATAGGAAATTCTGCAACACTGCAGTCTATGGAGAAAAGCTGGAATGGTCTTTCAATGATTTTCACTTTTTTAAAGCACTTAACGATTGTTTTACACTGCAATTTTTCAGGGCTTCATTTTTAGACTGTATGAAAGACGCTAGTAGCATAAGGAATCATGAAGCTCAGATTTTTAAACTGGAAACATTGTTATACAGTGCCTTTAAAGGTATTGGCTAACATTTACCACAGTTAAAAAAATCTGAGCTGCATGATTCCCCATGCTACCAGTGTCTTTGATAAGGTCTAAAAATGAAGCCCGGAAAAAATTGTATTTCAAAATGATTATTTAGTGCTTTAAAAAAGTGAAAATCGTAAGTTGACCAGATTCACTTGCCCATTTCCTCCCATAGACTTACTGTGTGTACACCTAGGTTAATAAAACTCGCCCCGAGTTTTATTGTTTATTCATGTATAACTTGCCATTGGCAGTGTAACTTTCCAAACTTCTGTATTCTAGGGTGTTTATTTGTCCATTTGAACACTCCTATGTAGCTCAGATATCAAAGTTTGACAATTTTTTTAAATTGAAGCTCCACAATGTTAACCTATCACTTTAAATAAAACGTTATTGTTTTATTATTGTTATTATTATTATTATTATTATTATTATTGTTATTATTATTATTATTATTATTATTATTATTATTATTATTATTATCGTTGTTGTTGTTGGGTGTTAAAAACATGATGAAACGTTTTCAAAACTTATTCCGGCGTTTCATGGACGCGTCATTACCTCATATCCATTGGCAATCAGTCAATTCATCCATCCATCCATCCATCCATCCCTAAATCAATCGGTAAATTAATCAATCAATCAATCAATCAATCATTCAATCAATTAATCAATCACTCAATCAATCAATCAATCAATCAATCAATCAATCAATCAATCAATCAATCAATCAATCAATCAATCAGTCAATCAATCAATCAATCAATCAATCAAACAATCAATCAATCAATCAATCAATCAATCAATCAATTAATAATTTGGGATACGGCATTGTTATATAACTCATAATGAAAATTCTCAGCAGGTGGGTTTGAAGCTTGACTCTTTGATGACCTGTGAAATACGAACTGTATCTAAGGAGGTATCTGTTCTTCCGTGGATTTTCATTTAATTAGGGTGATATCATCCCATATGTTAAAATCTCATGTACGAATGATTCAGCTCTAACCCAGTTAAATGTTTGATTACTTTAACATTCAAATTTTGGAATCGCTATACCAGTTTTTAGCTGTTTAGAAAAGCGTACCACATTCTTCCCTACCTTATGGTTTTGCGTCGTACACATAAGCGAATGACTTATTAATACATGTACTTAAAAAGTACGAATGACTTATTCGTACTTAAAAGTTGCCACTTTTGATCCAAATATGAGTCTTGTATAATTATCAACTTAACATTATAAAACGAACACGCATACAAATACACATTTAAAGATTGTGTTACATGTGTTAAAGGTGAAACTCGCCCTGGTTAAACTATATTTTATCCCCCAGTGTGTGTTTGAATGTTTACTAGGCCACATAACAAAGTAGAAGTCAGTAACTGACAAACCGTATCGAGACACACGACTTCTAGGCTCCACACATGGACATGAATGTCAAACTACAAAGATAGTGAGCTTTACTACAATAACAGAATAATCATCAATAGTACACTGAATCCCTGATCATATACTTGACATATGCAGGAATTGTAATTAATAGCATTTTCAAGTCACACGCCATCTCGCTGTTGATTGCTATTCCATGGATCTTTGCAAGCAATCACATCTCGAGACACACATTTTTTTCCTGACAACCCCGGCAATCCAATTACGTTGATTTTTGTTAGTAATGTGAGTGATGTATAGTATTACCCAAGAAGAACTTGTTTTCTCATTAGTTGAAACCCTAAGACGGAATCATCTGATGACTTTGTTAGACAATCTATCACAGGATTCATGATATTGAATTACTAAGAAACTGAACTTGTGAAGAAGTATTCTGCTTTGGAACAATATAAGAAGTTCAACTTTTGAACCGGCATGAGAAGATTACAGGTGGAAACTTTAAACAATATGCTTATCCTCAATCCCTTTATCTTGGCATATTAATGATTCTGTGTTCATGCGGGTTCTCCCCCCCCCCCTCGCCCTACCCCATAGTGATTTGCTGTAAAGCAATATTTATACCAGGGATTTATGGAACCTCTTTCAACCCTTCTCTAACACCATCATTGGTTTTCTAGGTCTCTTTCCTTCAAACCTCTACCTATCACATTTTCCAACAATCATCTACGTCTTAAAGGCAGTGGATCTCATTTGCAAACATCCCCGCAGACCAGGAAAAGATAACCCATGCCCTTACGCTATTGATGAAGGACATGTCTGTGAAATCTGGAGGTCAGTGATGGCCTAGAATTTGGAAATTGCAAAAGAAAAACAATAGCCGTTTAGTGTATGTTCTATGGCAGGAATTTTTTTCTCGCGAGAAAAAAATTCAAAATCTGAGTCCAACGGTCACTATGATTCCACTAAAACTGAGTTTCTATAGCTCCTATATTTTGCTAAAGGTTCCCAGATGGCATTTTCTTCTAAATTCCATTGTATTTACACAATGCTAATTTTTAGGCATGCAAAAGAGATGCCCTGCCTTTAAACTATGACTTCTCCATTTCCTCCAACTGATAGTCTACATCAGCTCATTGTTTTTCCTCCACGTCTATAAACATATCCGTTGCCCACTCTCCCTCTCATAATATAATCGAAACTATAGGAAAACTCCCCCAGCAGACAGCCCCCCCCCCCGAGCGCAACTCTCCCCGGGGACAACTCTCCTGGACGACAACTCTCCCGAGGATAGATCCCCGGAGGACCACTCCCCCCCCCCCAGGACAACTCCCTTGGAGGACAACTTCCACAGAGGACAACTTCGCTCAAGGACAAGTTCCCTAAGGACATCTCCTCCGAGAAGCTTAGTAATGTTTCCTGTAAAAAAAAAGCGTTTGGTGGCCGTAGGGGCGGGGGGGGGCGGT
>JZLH01S0186449.1:590-12712 GCA_001188425.1 Eucidaris tribuloides | reverse complement strand
TTAAATGTTTGCTGTGATTTACATGAAACTGGGAAGTATTTGATGATGTGTAGTGTGCATCAGTAAATACTGTCCATGTAGAGAATATACTAAGAAAGGATAGAAAACTAAATAAAGAGTAAAAGAGTAGAAGAGTAAAAAGTGACAGTAGTAGGATATTAAGAAACAGTGAGTTAAGGAAGGAACAAACCAGGAAAAGAAGATAGGAGAACAAAGATGAATTAAGAGAAAAAAAGGCAAAGCATAAAAGAGGAGAAAATGGAGTAAAAAGACAAGGAAAAAAGAAGAGAAATGTTGAAACTAAAGATAACATAAAAGGAAAACATAAATACAGACAAGTCTACCGATTCAGGGTAGTGGTTACTAAATGATACCAAAGAAGAGTAAATAAAACCTGAAGATCTAGGCAAGAGAATTAAAAAAAAAGATTTCTGAGGAGTAACGAAACAAAAAGCATAGAAAAGTATTTGTATCGAAGAGCAAACTGGAATGGAAGAACGATAAAAGTGAGTGAAATCCATGTACATGTAGATCAAAATAACAGATTTAAACACAGACAAGAAGAACAAAACCATGGGAAGAAAAAGTGGCAAATAGAAAAAAATATGTAAACAACTTGTGTAAAACATAAAAGGTAGGGAGGCTGGTGGCAATGAAAGCAAAAAGTAAAAAGTAAAAAAAACAAAGTTACCAAGTACAGTATATTTACATGTGGAATATGTTGGCATGCTATACAAATGTACATTTCTCAGAGTCATTATACATACTCCTTTATATGAAGTTACAATACTAAGAAGTAATTGAAACTTGAATTGATGAAAAACATTATGATGAAATACAAGTGATACAGACACCCCAATCTATCTGTAATATTTGGACTGTAGGATGAGACTCTCGATTAGAAGGTGAGAATAATACAGTCTCCACTGGCCAGGTGTTTTGTTTGCAAATGCTCTATTGTTCATGAAGTGGACATAGTAGTTGCAAAGTGACAACAGAGCTACAGAAGCCATTTAAGGAATGTGGTGAAATGACGCCAGTGATATGTGGGATCCCTCTTGTTTGGAGAGGTATTAGTTTTATTTGAAAAGGGATTAGAATGTATTTGGTAGGTGTTAATAGAAACAAAACCCAGTTAATCCCCTTTCCATTAGCAGCTCCATGCTGTGTGTAAGGGTCCACTGGGCGGGGGTATGTTTTGCTCGGCATCAAATTGATATAATGGTCACCAAGTGAAAGTGCTATCAATTATAAGTCACTTTTGATGTTTGTAGACCTATGTGTTTATATTTAAATTGGATAAGAAATTGGTGGAAGAACACAGTAAAAAAAATTGTTTTGTTGAAGACTGTTTGATTATACATACCAAAATACATTTCCCATAGATCTCAGTACAAGTATTTGTGACTAGTCTTGAATGGGTTAAAAAAGAAGTTGGTTATTAAATTTGTATTTCTGTAGTACATGTTCCATTATAATAACAGCAGTAGTACTTCTGCTACTGTCACTCAATACTACATTACTTTTACAAAGATAAAGAAATAATTATAATGATGATGAGTATAATCTATTTTATACCACAACATCATCAACAACAACAACAACAACAACAACAACAACAACAACTACTACTTTTACTACTACTAGTACACTGTACTACTGCTACTACTACTACTACTACTACTACTACTACTACTACGTCTACTACTACTACTACTACTACTACTACTACAACTACTACAACTACTACTACTACCTGTACATCTACTACTGTTATAAGTAGTACGTGTAATGATGATAAAACTGTATTGAGTTGTGTAATTATTGGAACCATTAATTCCTGACTAGTAAAACCACATGTACCTTAAATTAATCCAGAAAACTACTTGTATTTTTTAAAATCAATGTGCAGATTATGAAAATGAATCTCTTGCGGACACCGTCTACTCATACAAGTCATACGAACATCCAGAAAACAGTCTTCTGCGAGCCGCATCTTCCGTCTATTCCCATCCAGTCAGCCCGTTTGGACACGATGATGATTACCTTGAACCAGATCACGTGGTCGTTGAGGCCGAATCCGACGATTTGAGCAGCATTCCCGAATCAAATTGCTCGTCATTGGACCCTACTCTTGTGGTCGTTCCCGTGGCGGGACGTGCGACAGCTGGCGTGCGTCTGTTCGTGGATTTCATCCGCGAGCTTCCCGTCCACCTGTCGAAGTATATCTTGAGTTTCATGGAGTACGCTGATCTTGTGAATTGTTTTGAAGTGAGCCCTCATTGGTGCATTATTGCCAAGGAGGTAGAGGAGGACATGAAGCTAAGACAGATTGTATGGGAGGAGGTCATGTTGATGCAGGTGAGATTTCAAATGCAAATAATCACATAAACTGTCAAAATTTCATATTCATACCTGGATTATCAATGATCAACAAGACTTTCCTCTGTGATAAACTCTCAGAGTCAAAAAATAACCACTTGGTTTGGATAACTAACATTATGAAACAAGTAACAACAACAATTAGGAATAGAATTTTGTAATTTAGAGCAGTTTACATATTTATGTCTGTAGTATAAATGTATATTACTGTTTAGCTCTTTAGTAGAATTTATTTTGTTTAAAGTAAATGCAATTCAGAAACA
This sequence comes from Eucidaris tribuloides, assembly GCA_001188425.1. Classification (NCBI taxonomy): domain Eukaryota; kingdom Metazoa; phylum Echinodermata; class Echinoidea; order Cidaroida; family Cidaridae; genus Eucidaris; species Eucidaris tribuloides. Next base: position 10,067 of record JZLH01S0186449.1, on the reverse strand, counting down.
CAAAGTCAGGGAAATAGTTTGTAGTAATACACATTGTAACTAAGTCCATGTATTGGTAGAGATTTCTTGCAGGTATGTAAATGCAAAATAAGAAAAAAATAAGAAAGAAAGAAAAGAAAAACAAAATTCTATAAAGAATTAAAATGAAAGCCAACAAATGCCAGGTATCATAAATGGAGTAGGCTACATTAAAAACTTCAGCAATGTAGTGACTGATGCAATGAAAACAAAAAATGTCTATAACCTATACTTATTTTTTGAACTCAGAATATAGATGTAATTTTGCTCATGAATATGAGAGGTCATGTGTATAGTTGATGTTGGCTTATGGATGGATTAAAATGTATGTTAAAACATTGTGAAAATATCTTAACCTGTTCCTAATGGTTTGAATTTGCATGCAAGGTACCTCTTGATACAGTTTGATTTTCTTAATGGAGAATGAACCCTTCATTACTAAAGAAAGGTGCAACCTGTGCACGTATATGAGGTCATGTTGTTCCACAATGTAATTAAGACCCAGCCTTTAAACACACACATTTATGAACCCTGTAGTGTCCTGTGCAACTTTCATTTTTGGCAATCTACTTATTTTTGGCAATCTACCCAAAATATTTCAGTTTGAGTCTAGATCTGAGTGAACAAACCCAGCCTGAGCTATATATCGCAGGCACTGTGTAATACTGATGAAGATAATGAATGTGTAACCTCTTCACTCTTCCCCTTCCCCACCCCCTTTACCACCTAGGGCTCCTCTGCCAAGGGGGGTAACCCCATCTATGCCAACACAGTTCTGGTCCCTGTCCCGAGGCTCGCTGGAGACTCCTATGACGTGCTCCTGGCGGATGTTCCACCGGAGGAGGTCAACTTCAAGAATGAGATCAACATTGAGAATTCGTACAGTGGTATAGTCACTCATGATGTAGAGATGGAAGAAAGGAATATCTACTGTGGCGCTTACAATGTGATGGTTCTGAGTGATCAGTAAGTCATGAGGGTGCTGTAAATCTGTACACAAAAATTCCAGTCTGATACGAAAGTATTTTGAACAAAAAAAGGAAAAATCAGGAGAGCAGATCAATGGCAAAATGATTTGAGATAAATTAGACTGATAGATTGTTGAAAATCATAAAGATTATTACAAAAAAGACAACATTGTGACATTCTTAGGGAGCATGTGACCCTCCATTTGTTTTATACACAAAATGTCGCTACAGGTGTTACATACCGGTATTCATTTTTAATGCTCATTGTTGAATACCTGTACTTTAGGTGAAGACACTGTGAGAAAGTGTAATTCAAATAAGCTGGAGTACAGGCATGATATGAAAAAAACAGTTTCTTTGGAAAATATGAACTTTCTGTAACATTTATTAATCACAGGATATAATAAATTATACTTTTTTTACACAATTTTAATTTTGATACCCATAAATAAATGCATTTTGTAAACTATGCTTATGTATTCTTGTAGTTTGAGAGCAACAAAAAAATGAATGACGTTGATTTTTTTTTTTGATGGTGGGTGTATGTGTGTGTGTGTGTGTGTGTGTGTGGGGGGGGGGGTCAAGAATAGGTCATGATACTCAATCACAACCTGATTATTGTGACCTTCATTTTTCTCTGATTTTTCATTGCTTTTTCAGAGAAGACATCAACAGAGTGGTCCACTACAATTATGGTCAGCTGGTCCCGATTGGTTCGTTTGACCGTCATGTCCGTTTTCTGGACGTCATCAGTGGCCAAGAGACAGGGCCTCTCATCACAGGTCATGCGGGGTCAATAAAGTCCCTCTTCATCAATGAGGCTCGGGGCTTTGTCATCAGTGGCAGTTTTGATACAAGTATAAGGTTGGTTAACTTTCCTGCTACCATTATAATTAAACTCCTTAGACTTTGTACATGATGATCTTAGTGTGGTACTAAACTAGTTTAGCCATTTAAAATTTCTGTACAGTTTAAAAATAATGGCTAACATTGTGGAATTTCAATTTAAAACACTGTCAAACTTTGATATCTGAGCTACATAATAGTGCTCAAATGGACAAATCAACATCCTAACATACAAAAGTTTGGATTATTATAATGCCACTGGCATGGTATGCATGGATAAACAAATAGTGCTCCTCCCGAGTATAAATTAGTCGGACCTGTAAAACTGTAGTTTATGGGAGGAAATAGATAGAAGGTCACACTGGATACTCTAGATTTTCACTCTTTTGAAGCAATAAATGATCACTTTGAAGTACATTTTTTTTTCAGGGCTTCATTTTTAGACCTCATCAAAGACACTTAGACCCGATTTACACCAAGCTTTTAGGCCGGCCTAAAGCTTGGTGTAAATGCAAAGGAGGCCCGAGGCCCTCCCTGACTTGGGACCACCTCTGGAGGTAGTCTCGGGCCGGCCTGAGGCCGGCCTCGGGCCGGCCTATATTCGATGTAAAAGGAGGCCTCGGGCCCCCAATTTACTACACGATGCGGCGCTGTTACGTAATACACAATGCCCGGACCGTACTTCCGGTGTATGTAGCGTGCAGGTAAACCGTGAATCAAACCATCAAACCAATGAAACCAACCATCGTAAACAAAAGACATGAACTATTACATCCGTTTTATGTATCCTTTTTTCTTTATACAGTTGCACGAACTGCATTATGTTGTATCAACATCAACATTACACGATATGAAAAAAAATTGCTGTTTACTTCATTCCAACATTTATTTTTAATCGACTCTCTTGCGAGAGACTTATGTAGGAATGTTATACGTGCAACATGTATATTGATATCACTATGATAAATGATAAACTGTGGTAATTAATCTCTTCCTTATGCATTAATTACAATTTAAAAAAAAGATTATCACATGAAAATTTGCATATTCTGTCTGAAGCTCAGCTAATCTATTTCAGTAGTGTTGAATTGTGTAGTCTACACAACATCAACGACATTAATGTAAACATTGAATGTGATTGCAATTTATATACTTTTTCTAGTAGTTGATATTATGTTTTGTCCAAATAAATTTGCATTGATGAAGTGTTTCAAGCATAACATACACACGCAATTAAAAAAAAAAACCACCATGGATGTACAAACTTTAAACATTTGCTTATGTTTGCTAACATACTAGGTGTTGGGACATTGAAAGTGGTCGACCACAGAAGATTTTCCACGGTCACACGGGAACCATTCTGTGCCTTGACATGTATGAAGATACACTGGTATCGGGAAGCAAGGATAACCAGGTCAAAGGTAATGGAGCATTCTCAGTTGCCCCATAATATCTGGAAATTGTTTTGCCATGCATTCCATTTGGGGTCTTAACCCGTTGAAGACTAGACACAAGATATCTTGTTGTGAGATCTGTGGGTTATGTCGAAGCAAAATCAAACCGTCTTCAATGGGTTAAGTTTATTAATCAGCACTAGATTTATGTCTCCATTTCTGAGATTTGGACGAGAATATAAAGAAAAAAGGGAAACCTTAATCAACAGAAGAAAGCTCATGTGCTGATTATCGAGGGAAAGTTTTGAAGAATGATTAACAGAGAATCGTTATCTGAATTTCTGTAGGAGTGACAAGAAAGATCTTCTAAAGCTTTGTTTTAGTTTTGAGTTAGAATGCGGATATTAGTCAGGAAAACATCGTGGGTTGGTACAGACATAACAAAATATTTGTTTTTATTTCATTGTTATCGAGTTAATAGATAAAAGTAGATGTTTATGCATGAAATGTGAGAAAACGAGGAATTGTGATGAATTTATAAAGCAGTAATCTTTTTTATTTTTAACTAGAGAAATGGGACCTTTACATTATAATGAACAGCACTACAATTGTTTTCCTTCCCTGGAAAATATTGCATGGATAAAAAGTGGTGTTAACCTACAGCTTTAACCTATTGTCTATGAGATTCTGTAATTCCCATAGAGTTAGCACAGGGCACATAGGTTCTCGTAGCCGATGGGTTAATTGTTTTGCTAAATTATAGTTTGAGAGGTTAATTGCCAAGCTGAAATGTAAACAAGGAGGTATTTGCAATGTACATGAAACAGGTGTGGCATACAGGAGCAACTTCAAGTTTGGTGTGTTCAGTTTGTAAATAACCAGGAATTTGAAATGTACATAGAATACCGGTAGGTGTTCTGGAACAATTTAAATTGTGGCTTGTTTAATTTGTAACTAAGGAGGAATTTGTGATGTACATAAAACAGGTGTTACATTACAGGATGTCTTTAACTGGAACATGTAAATTAAATAGGTTATCATTAAAACAATTCAATTTACTTGAAAGCTTTATGACTGTTATTTTAAAGAGATGTAAAATTGATTTAGAAATGGGATTTAACATAATAACCAAGATACAAACTGGCACAGCTGCAAATAAGCTGAGGTACCCAGGGATTGATTATAAAAATAAAGATGATTTTCAATATTTGGGATTATGTTTTAGGAAAACATTCCAGGCAAAATTGAAATACTGCTCTCTTTGACAGAAGAAGGGACTTAATCTTTTCTCTTAATGCAAACTAAAATACCCTTGTTGACTGTTTTGATATGTAGTCATTTTCTTCCTGCAACCATTGCAAAAATACATAATTCATAAAATACTGTTCTGTTTCTGAAAACATTTTTTGATTGTGTTTAGAATAGCAACAAATGACCAAACACAAAATACGTCGAAGACGTATGCCTCAACAGTGGACTGTGAATATTCAATCTAAAATTGAAGTGTGTGCATTCATCATTGTCAACCAAACTTGACAGTCTTTGAAGAGGTTTATGAGGGCTTAAATTTTTGTGTTTAAGAACAAAAATGAATAATTTCATATTTCAGTTTGATAATTTACAGGTATTACTTCTTTATAGCATTTTATGATGTTGTTGAAAGTAAGGTGTCAAATTAAAGAAGGAATTTATCTGTGATGGTGATAGGTTATCTGAAGTATGAAAAAGTATATAGTCTGAGAGAAGACTTAATGACATGGCATTACTTAACCCGTTGCCTCCGAGATTCTGAAAATCCCATAGAGTTAACACAGGGCCCATCCGGTTCCCGTAACCAACGGGTTAATATTTTTGTGTGTTTTTTTTCTGCCATATTGTAGTTTGGAACTTTGAAAGTGGAAAGTGCAAGCGTACTTTCAAGCATCGTTACCAGATTAATGCTGTGGCTGTCCATAAGGATACTGTGGTCAGTGGATGTGAGGAGGGGAAGGTGAAAGTCTGGAGTATCCAAGATGCCTGTTTGTTGAAGGTGAATGATACAATTTAAATCATAATGTATAGTAATGATGATGAGGATGATAGTGATGATTGAATCATAAAACCAGGGAGGTGAAGATTTGCAGCATCCGGGATGCTTGCTTAGTTAATGTTAGTAAAGACACTATTTAACATTGTGGAAGCATTATTAAAAAAATATTGTGAAACTATGACATCTGACCCACATGATAGTGTTTAAATGGACAAGAAACATCCTGGAACACAAAAATTTAGACAGTTATGCTGTCACCCACAAAATATACCCAGATATATCAGCATATGACTTCGGTAATCTCCTGTGGAGAAAAAGTCTATGACAAAGCAATCTGTGGGGAAAAAGTGGAATGGGTGCTCGCTGAATTTCACTTTTCAAAAGGACGTATGATCATTTTGAATTACAATTTTTTCAGGGCTTCATTTTGGACCTTATCACAGAGACACGCATAGCAAGAAGGATTATGTAGCTCAGAACTTTTAAAGGCATTGTATAACAAAGTTTCCAGTTTAAAAAATCTGAGCTACATGATTTCCCATGCGACCAGTGTCTCCTATAAGGTCTAAAAATGAGGCCCTGAAAAAATTTCAGTTTAAAACGATCATTAAGTGCTTTAAAAAAGTGAAAATCACTGAGAGACCATTCCAGCTTTTCCCCATAGACTGCTGTATTGCAGAATTTCCTATCAGCCGAGAATCAATTATGTGCCAATTTGTATCTGCACATATTGTACTAGTGACAGCATAACTGTCCAAACTTTTGTATTCTAGGGTGTTTATTTGTCCATTCAAACACTGTCAGATATGTCAGCTTGCAAAGTTTGACAATTTTTTAAATCGGTTATCCGCAGTGTTATATAGTGTCTTTAAAGGCACTGTATAACAGTGTTTCCAGTTTAAAAAATCTGAGCTGCATGATTCCCCATGCTACCAGTGTCTCTGACATGGTCTAAAAATGAAGCCCTGAAAAAATTGCAGTTTAAAAAGATCAGTAAGTGCTTTAAAAAAGTAAAAATCATTGAGAGACCATTCCAGCTTTCCCCCATAGACTGCTGTGTTGCAGAATTTCCTGTCGCCCGATAGGAAATTAATGTGCCAATTTGAATCTGCACATATTGTACTAGTGACAGCATAACTGTCCAAATTTTTGTGTTCTAATGTGTTTATTTGTCCATTCAAACACTGTCAGATATGTCAAATAGCAAAGTTTGACAATTTTTTAAACGGGTCTTCCACAGTGTTACATAGTGTCTTTAAACAAATTCGTAAGGATGAAGATGAAGATGGTGGTGGTGGTGGTGGTGGTGGTGATGATGTGATAATAAATGTAATATAATGATAAGTCTGATTAGGTTACGGTGAATATGTGGAGGTATAATGAACAATTCAAGTAGTTTGGAGCCCCAATATCCTGATCTCACTATCTGTCCCCACTTTGTCCACTTATTTGAATCAGAACAAATTTTTGTCAACACAGATGCATTTGCCACACATCTGCTGTAAAAGATTTTGCCTGGAACAGCAAAAATCTGTTAACTCATTCTGACAAAGCTATCTCTAATACCATTGCAGTTGAAAGTATTTTCACATTACAAATAACTATAAACACATCTACTGAAACACAAATATTTTATCAAATGCTCAACAATTGTTCCTTTCGTTCTGTTGCATGTACTAGCATTTTATTGATGTACATTTTTACTGAACATGTCTGTATAATGTGACAATACTTACAACTGCCACTGTAGAGGACTTTTAGTATTGAACTCACTTCCCAGCGAGTTGCGTAAAATAGAATCACTTAAAGACTCTCTCCCAAATCTCTTGAAATCTATTTAGACCTACAGATAAGGATAAGATTTAGTGGCGTGATCAACACAGGAAAGCACTTTTCAAGCAGAAAAGTAAAGAAAAAATGGTCAAAAATTTTGTTTTAATGAACTAATGAATTGCTGTGAATCCTATTTTTTCAATATGTCATGATTCCTGGTCTGATGCAACTACTACCTCTATCCAAAATGTCAATCTATTTATATCAGGTGCTGTACCAGTCACCACGACATGTCAACCGCTTTGGACTGCCCGACCCCCACACCCACCAGGGACCAATCACCAGCGTCAAGGTGGATGATTGGCATGTCATCTCGGGCTGTATGGATGGCTATGTGTTGGTATGGAGTGCCCTTGGTAACCATACTAGGTGCATCAAGGCCCTAAGACATCCCAAGTAAGTAATATAATGGAGACTTTCATAGTTGGACAATTCCAGAGTAAAGGTCATGAAAGTGTGATAAGCACTGTAAAATATGAAATTTTTATCAAAATTACAATATTTTGTTTTCTAATTCTGAAGCCGTTTGTCCAGATCAGTAAAACGAAACCAGAACTAAAGAAACATGATAAAGATTTCATTTTCATTACAGCATTACAGCATTTTTTTATTTCTCCCAATCATGTCAGTGCCCTTTAATGTGGAATAGCTCAGTTTTACAAAGATCATGCTGATCCATATTATTGTTGCTTCACAATGAAAAAAAAGAGTAAGTTATGCAAACAGTTCCTAGAGAAGTAGAAGATTTTATCATTATACCCTTCGTTTGGCGGGGGTATATAGGAATCAGCGTATGGTCGGGCGGTCAGGCGTTATGGCAATAAATCAGGTAAAAATCTTGCAGATCAAACTACTTTTTTCAGTTTTTAACCAATGTTCATGAGACCTGGCACACACATTGGTGAATAAATGCAAGACACATTTTTTGAATGTGTCGAAAACTGCATTGCCATGGTAACAGTATATTATTGTAATATATCAGAAAAATATTGGCGATTAAACTACTTCTTTAGTAGTTGACGCAAGTGCGCATGAAATTTGGCACACACATTGTTCTTAGGGAAATGATGTGCAAGACACATTTTTGGAATTTGTTGGAAAATGTGTTGCCATGGTAACGGCATATTATGGCAATAAGTCAGGGATGTGATGGGGTGGGGGTATTAATCACCTTCAATGATGTTTCTAGTTGATATTGTCACAATGCTAATTACCAAACTTTACCCAATTTTACACCTCTTGATATTTTTCTGTCTTTGTGAAGAATTGGTATGTTGTGTTTGCTGATCAGTACAGTTGTTACACAATGATGTACATATAACATTTTAAAATCTGTTGAAAATGTAGGATTTAATTATAGATGCACATCTTAATGAAAGACATAATGATAATAATTTTTTTTAAATCTGAAGAAATCAATAGAAAATAACATTCTACCTTTCACTGATGCTTGGTGTACAGTTCTGTTACCAGAAAAGGGGTATGTTTTAGTTTTTAGGGTTGAACTATATCTTATGTACTACCATATATTATCTGGAAATTATTTTGTCACTAAGTTTGGGTATTAGACCATTTTGAATACAATTCCTTTTATATTTGTCATAAAAACAATGATAAACTGAAAACAAAAAACTCCATACATAGTTTAAGTACTCGCTGTTCTACTCATGTTATTTTAACTTGTAATCACCATAACTTATCAATTGAAGTTGAATCAAAGAATTCTTGTAGTATACTTTAAGTAGAAAAAAGGCCTGCCATAAAAAAAAGATAATAATGTTTTAACTATATTCAAGCTCAGTTTGACAGCCTCCTTTCCATGTGTTCTTACAGAGCGGTCCTGTGCGTGTACATGGCGTACATGCGGCTGGTTACTGGTTGCGAGGATGGCAAGCTGAGGGTGTGGAACATGTTAACAGGGGACTGCCTACGAGTGCTGAGGGGTAACAGCCGATCTGATCCCATTGTGGCCATTCATCCTTGTGGGGAGAGGTAAACATCTTTTGAAAAAATTTTCAAACTTGTCATTGATAAATAGTACTCACATATAGTACTCACATATTTTTTTTTCACTTTTCAGTATGCCAGAAATGAGAATAACAAAGTTTGTTAGAATTGGGCAATCGTGAAATTGCAGTATATATATGAGACTTCATTTATATTTTCCTTGCTGTATCATGTCAAAAACTGGTCATGGTTCATGATCATTTGATATATTAGATGAAACATGTCTTCTCGAACATAGTTTAAAGCCCAAGTTTAGTTTTGGAAATTTTTTGTTTATTTGAAAGCTTTATGCCCCAAAGTCATATCCCTGCAATAATAGACTATGAATGTTTTTAGTTTTTTTTTTTATAATTAATTAATGAAAAATCTTGGGGGGGGGGGG